>QEPC01001049.1:334439-389245 GCA_003113815.1 Sphenodon punctatus | reverse complement strand
CTGTGTTTGGGGTTTATACATTATTCATTTTAAGCTTGATGTGCATTGTAGACTGTGTTTTCTTCCATCTGATGTTAACCCTGGGAACTCCTTGCTGCTGTGTTTTGCCAGTGTTTTGTTTCTCTCTGTGTTTGGGGTTTATACATGATTTATTTTAAGCTTGATGTGCATGCATGTAGACTGTTTTTTCTTCCATCTGATGTTAACCCTGGGAACTCCTTGCTGCTGGGTTATGCCCTGGCTCCGCCTACTGTTGCCCTGGCTCCACCTACCGTTGCCCTGGCTCCGCCCACCGACTCGCCGGCCTTACTACCCCTCCAAACTAAAAACCCACCAGCCGCCCCTGGATTGTGTTTGTGTTACTGTGTCTTGCTAGTCCTGTCCCTCCCAGTACCCAGTGTCCATCTCCTTTTCCGTCCCCCCCCCTCTTCTCCGTAGTTGTGTGTAGATTGAGTGTGTTCCCTCTGCTTATTTGCTGTGTAAAAGTTAACTCTTCCCCTTCTCCCATAGAGTGTCTGTGTGGTTAGAGCGGGCCTGCGGGCGCGCGCGTCTCTCCCTCTCCCCTCCCCTGGGATCTTGCCTTCCCCACCCTTGTGGTGTGACAGCCCCTGACCCTTATCCTTGTTCCTGGACCTCAAATCCCCTGGAGCCCCGCACCCTCCCTCACAGTCCTTCTGATCCTGCGCTGTTTGAGTGTCTTGGGTGCGTGAGAGACCTTTTCCCTTATTACAGCTCTACGCCCTGATGATGATAGGGGCCTGAATTCCTGGTGAGAAAGCACGCGGAAGGGTCCACACACTATCCTGACGGGCCTCCTTAAACCCGGATTGCCTAAGCAGAGCTCCCTTGGGTGCAAGCAGCGTGTGTGGACGACCCCCTTCTTTCCCCCTTCCACTGACAGATTCACCAGCCTTGTCACCCCGCACGCTTCCTTTGGGCCTTCATCATGGATGTTGCCCAAGAAATAGGGAAATTAGTACACGCCATGCAAACGCTTGCTATGCAAATCAAAGACCTGCAGGAGCAACATACCAAAACTGGCAGCCGCTGTCGTCCAGCAGCATCCCGCTGCCTCTCCTACTGCAGTTCTTCTTGCCCCTCCTGGACCCCCCCACTGTGGCAGTGGAGGCGGGTGGGACTGTTGCAGTCGCTGCAGCAGCTGCCCTTTCCCCGCCCCAGCCACTAATGCCTGCGACCCCGGAGGAGCCAGGGGGACCCCGCATTGACAAGTTTCAAGGAGACTGCAAGGCCTGCCGGGGGGTTTTGGCTCTCTGTGATCTCACCTATATGACTCAGGCGGCAACCTACCCTACCAATGCCCTAAAGGTCGCCTTTGTGATTGGGAACTTGGGGGGGGGGTAAGCCCTGGAGTGGGCTACCAACCTGTTAACAAGCAAGAGTCCCCTTTTGACAGATTACATGGGTTTCATTCGAGAATTTCTTTTTCTTTTTGATCACCCGCATCGTTTCCGGGATGCCGAGACTGCGATCCTGGCCCTGCCACAAGGGCGGACCCCTCTCCTGAAGTACATCACTCAGTTTCAGCAGCTCGCCCTGGAACTGCAGTGGTCAGAGGATGCCCTCAGAGAACACTTCCGGAAGGTGCTGGCAGATGACCTAAAGGACCAGCTGGCCTACACTGCCCTTCCCGATACCTGGGCCAGTGTGGCCACGCTGGCACTCCAGATTGATGCTCGGCTGGCGGAATGACGAAAAGAGAGACGTCAGGACAACAGGGGCTTCCCGGTGAGACCTATGCCCCTTGTGGCTCCCAGCCCCGACAGGGCAGACACAACCAGATCTGGAACCTATGTAGCTGGGCGCCTCCAGAGGACCCCTCACATCTGAAGAAAGAGACTGCCACTGACGTTCATGGGCATGTTTTTATTGTGGGGCCCAGAGCCATTTCATCCATCAATGTCCAGCCCTGCTGCCCATCCGCCGACAATCGGGAAATGCCAAGGGTCGGGACGGGCAGGGGACGTCTCGACCATGAACATTGCCCCTTTCCTTACCACCCGTGTCCTGCTCCACTTGCGAGTGCCACTTACCCTGAACCTTGCCCCTCACCGTTCACTGATAGTTTGGGCATTGAACTCCGGGGCCTCCGCAAACTTTGTGGACGCGGCCTTGGTACAAAACCATGCAGTTTCGACTTGGCCCAAGGGGCGCCCTGAAGCGGTACATACAATCGAGGTTACCCCCTAATCTCCGGCCCAGTCACGGCCCGGTCACCAACAAACCACCCCACTGCTCTGTGCTATAGGGTGACATCAGGAAACTCTTGCATTCAATGTGGTATGTACCCCTCTCTTTCTTGTGGTCCTTGGCCTCCCATGGCTTATGCTGCACGAACTCCAGATACGTTGGGCCCAACGGCAACGCCTATTCACGTCCCCTTATTGTGCCCAACATTGTTAAATGCCCATTCCGCCCGGCCAGGCCAAGGCTGCCCTTTGTCTTGCACCCGGCAACCCGGGCCAGAAACTTCCTCAAGAACGTATGGACTTTACGGAGGTTTTTAGTAAAACCCACGCTGCTAAGTTACCTCCCCATCGTCCCTACGATTGCCCTATAGACTTAATCCCTGGCAAGGATCCTCATTTTGGACACATTTACGCCCTTTCTACTCCCAAACTAATGGAACTCCGCTCGTACTTAGATGAAGCACTCTGGAATGGGTTTATCCGACACTCGACCTCCCCGGCAGGGGCCCCCATTTTCTTTGTCCCCAAAAAGGATGGTGGCCTGAGGCCATGTATTGATTATTGGGGTCTCAACAGTGTGACAGTTAAAAACCGTTGCTCTTTGCCCCTTATACCAGAACTTCTTAATCAACTCCAAGGGGCCCGAATCTTCACCAAGCTAGACCTCGGGGGGTCCTATAATCTACTCCCAGTGCGCCAGGGAGACGAGTGGAAGACGGCCTTCCGCACCTGATACGGACATTTTGAATACTTGGTCATGCCATTTGGCCTGGCGAACGCTCCGGCCGCCTTCCAGCATCTCGTCAACGATATTTTTTGAGATATATTGGACACCTTTGTAATAGCCTATTTGGATGATATCCTGATCTACAGCTATATTGCAAGCAAGAGAAATGTGCCTTTCATCTTACCACGGAAGAGTTCCTAGGGTTCATCATCAGCCCGGCTGGTATCCAGATGAATCAGAAGAAAATTCTTGCGATCCAACAGTGGCCAACCCCCCTCAAGACGGTTAAGGCCCTCCAGCGTTTCCTCGGTAGTATCAACTATTATCATCAATACGTGTCCCACTACGCGGAGGTCACAACCCCACTTACCCAACTTTTGAAAAAGAATCATCCATATATCTGGGGTCCTGAACAGGAATATAGCTTTCAGTTCTTAAAGAAAGCATTCATGCAGGCACCTCTTCTCCAACACCCCAACTTCCATAAACCCTTCTTCGTCGAAGCGGATGCATCTAGTATTGCTATTGGCGCAGTCCTGCTCCAGCAGAACGCTGAAAAGAAGCCTCTCCCTTGTGCCTACTATTCCCGGCAACTGTCACCTGCAGAGAAAAACTACACTATCTTTGACCGAGAGCTTCTGGCGATCAAGGTCGCCTTTGAAACTTGGTGGCATTACTTGGAGGGGGCATAATACCCCATCACCGTGACTACAGCTCATAAGAATTTGACCTTCCTAAAGACTGCCCAAATTGCCAACCCTCTACACACCCGCTGGGCGCTCTTTTTTGTCCACTTCACTTTTGTTATACAATGCTGCCTGGGGAAGATGAACCTTTTAGCGGACGCCCTCTCCAGGTCCCATGAAGAGAAAGACACAGATATGCATCCACGCGGCCCTATCCTGGACCGTCGGGTGTTTGCCGCCACCTTTCCTTCCATTGATCAACTGCGCCAAGCCTCCTCACAAGAACTACAGCTTGCAGAGGACCCTGCTTATACCATGGAAAATGGCCTCATTAAAAGGGTCCAACAAGTTGTAGTGCCCCCTTCCTGTCGGGCACAGATGCTTTGGGCCCACCATGATGCCCCCTTAGTCGGACATCCCGGAACAGAGCGAACACTGGTTCTCCTCCAGCATCAATTCTGGTGGCCATTCACGTCCTCTGACGTACAACAACATGTCCAGGCATGTACCACTTGCGCCCGCACGAAGGTCCCTAGACATGCCCCAGCTGGTCTCCTCCAACTCACCGCTCTACCCCCGGGTCCTTGGCAAAGGATTGGACTTGATTTCATGGTGGAATTGCCCCCTTCTCAGGGATATAACACCGTCTTTGTTATTGTGGATCATTTCACAAAATTAGCTCACTTTGTCGCATGTAAGGGCCTCCCTATGGCACAACGTACGGCCCTCTTGTTTGTACGACACGTGGTGAAGCTCCATGGATGGCCAGCAGAGATCGTAAGTGATCGTGGGACACAGTTCGTCTCCCACTTCTGGACAGCTCTCTTCAAGGTCCTCCGGGTGAAACTGAAACCAACGACCGCGTACCACTCTCAAGCTAACGGGCAGGTAGAACGAGTCAACCAGAACTTTGAACAGTATCTACGCTGTTATATCAGCTACCTTCAAGACGATTGGTATTCCTGGCTGCCCATGGCCGAATTTGCCTATAACAATGCCCTGAATGCCTCCCTTGGAAATTCCCCCTTCTATGTCACTTACAGCTATCATCCGCAAATGACTTCCCCAGACCTTCTGACAGTAGCAGTTCCCACGGCAGGAGCTCTTGCTCAACAAATACAGCAGGTACATGCTCTCGCCAAGGCAACTTTGGAAAAAGCCCGACAGCAATACAAGCTACATGCCGATCGCCATCGGCGGCCAGCCCCACAACTCCAACCCGGAGATTTGGTGTGGGTGGATCGCCGACATTATCCATCTAGGCGGCCGTCGACAAAGCTCGATCACAAGTACCTTAGGTCATTTCCCATCCCCCGACAAGTGAACGAGGTTACATATACCTTGTAGCTCCCTCCTCAGCTTCACATCCACCCTACGTTTCACGTTTCTCTTCTCAAACCTCCAACTCTACCGGACACTCCTGAATCCTCTACAAACAATCCCGAACCTGACCCATTGGTTCTTGATCCCGACTACGAAGTCCACGCCATGCTGGATGCTAAACTACGTCGTGGAAGACTCCACTACCTCATTGATTGGCAGGGGTTTGGCCCCGACGAGTGATCCTGGGAACCGGCGGCCAATGTCCACGCCCCTCAGCTCCTCCGCCTCTTCCATTGTCGACACCCCGACAAGCCAGGGCCTGCACGGAGTCCGGGGGGGGGGCTTTGAGAGGGGAGTACTGTCAGCCGCCGCAGCCGCTCCACAGCATGACGGCTGTGTCTGCCAGCTGGAGGCCCCGCCCCCTGCACCGCAGAAGCCGATGCGGCACAGGGTCCAGCACTGCCAACACCACTGGTTGCCCCAGCAACCCCCGACGGAGGCCCCAACACAGCAGGCCGGCCTGGGTCCTCCCATGACACAGCAGGGCCCTGGCCACTGCTGCGTCACTCCGCAGTCTCCAGGCGCATGCGGGGGACGGGGCCTGCACTTTATCTTGCTGGCACTGTAGGGCACTCAGCGCCGGTGAACAGAGCTTGTGTGCCTGGAGAGACTGACACACACCCCCATTCGGAAGCTAAGTACTTTGGATTATTGATTGTGTGTGTGTTATTGTGTCTTGCTAGTCCTGCCCCTCCCAGTGCCCATCTCCTTTTCTGTCCCCCCCTGCCTCCCTTTCTCCGTGGTTGTGTGTGGATTATGTTCCCTCCGCTTATTTGCTGTGTGAAAGTTAATTCTTCCCCTTCTCCCATAGAGTCTGTGTGGTTAGAGTGGGCCTGCGGGTGCGTGTGTCTCTCCCCCTCCTCTCCCCTGGAATCTTGCCTTCCCCCCCCTTGTGGTGTGACAGCCCCTGACCATTATCCTTGTTCCTGGACCCCAAACCCCCTGGAGCCCTGCACCATCCCTCACAGTCCTTCCGCTCCTGCGCCGTTTGAGAGTTTTGGGTGCATAAGAGCCCCTTTCCCCTATTACAGCTCTGCACCCTATGATGATAGGGGCCTGAATTCCTGGTGCGAAAGCACGTGAAAGGGCCCACACACTATCCTGACGGGCCTCCTTAAACCCTGATTGCCTAAGCAGAGCTCCCCTGGGTGCAAGCAGCATGCATAGATGACCCCCTTCTTTCCCCCTCCCACTGACAGAAGGGGGAGAGCTGGGGAATGCAAGGGGCTTTTAATTTGCTAGAGTTCATCGGGGACCCATGTTCACTGTTTTCCCAACTGGCAGCCCTGGACATTATTAGCAGGGCAATAAAAATCCACTGACCTCTGGGGAGTATATTTTTGAAACTAACAAGGGGTTTAACAGCCTTTGAGCAGTACTGCTCTAAGATCAGTAGGGAAGCAAGGAATTCCACTCTCAGCCTCCAATGCAAGTCCTTCAAAGGGGGAAAGAGACACTGAGGAGGGAGAGATGGGCGGCGGGGGGGGGGGGATGGAAGTGGCTGCAGCAGCCTTTCAACTACATGCCTCACAATAGGGGAAAAAAGAAAGCATATTTTCCTCCCTCCCTCACCCTTGCTCCAGCCCAGCTAAGCAGCATGTGCCGTGAGTGGGGAACATGAGGTGTGTGAGCTTCTGCTGCCACCAGTGTATGAACTCGGGCAGCCTTTCCATTTAACATTAAATACTAGCTGCTTGGATTATTTTATTTATTTATTTATAAATATTTTTCAGCCACCCCCTCATGCCTATGGTCTCTCGGGGCAGCTTAGAATAATATGATAAAATTCATAAAAACAATATTTGAAAAACAACAGTAAGTTTAAAAACAATCCCCATATCCACACACACACCCCACATCCCCCATACCCACAGCTACCCAACCCTCCCCTCCTCCCCTCCAAAGGCCTGAGCGAACTGCCAGGGTTTACAGGCTCGACGAAACGCCAGCAGACCTGGGGCCAGATGGGCTTCCTCCAGGAGGGAGTTCCAAAGTCGCGGCCCGACCACCAAGAACGCCTTCTCCATTATAGCCCCCCGTCTCACCCGGGGGACCTCAAAGAAGGCGCCCCTAGTGGACCGAAAGGATCGCTCTGAGGTGTTCTGAGGTGAGACGGTCCCCAAGGTATGAGGAGCCCAGACCATGCAGAACTTTATAGATCAGTACTAACACCTTGAATCTGGCTTGGTACGCTATAGGCAGCCAGTGCAGAGCACAGAGCACTGGTGTTATGTGTTCCCGTCACCCCGTCCCCATAAGAAGACGGGTTGCCGCATTCTGCACCAGCTGCAGCCTCCGAACCAGAAACAAGGGAAGCCCCACGTAGAGCGCGTTGTAGTAGTCCAGCCTTGAGGTGATGAAGGCATGGATAAGGGTGGCCAGGGCGGGCCTGGAAATGTATGGGCACAGTCTCCGTACCAGATACAGCTGACAGCTGGCAGAAGGCAGTCTTAGCCACCGCCTCCACCTGCCGATCCAGATGGAGACCCGAGTCCAACACCACCCCCAGACTCCGAACCTGCTGGTCAACAGGACGGACCCGCCCCCCCCCCCAGGGGGGTCAGAACCTGCTCCGCCCTCCCCACCACCACCACATCCATCTTATCGTGATTTAGCTTCAGTCTGCTCTGCCTCATCCAATCCGCCACGGCCTCCAAACTTTGGGAAAGCAATGAGACAGCAGGACCTGGGTTAGTTGAAAAGGAGAGGTACAGTTGAGTATCATCAGCATATTGGTGACATTGCACCCCAAACCCTCTCACGATCTCCCCCAGGGGCTGTGTATACACATTAAACAATAACGGAGACAGGATCGAACCTTACAGAACGCCGCAGGATAAGGCCCAGGGGCTTGATGTTTCAGCCCGCAGCACCACCCGCTGGCTTCTCCCCGAGAGAAATGAGTGGAACCACCCAAGGACAGTCCCGTCCAGACCCCCCAGGTCTCGCAACCGTCTCAACAGCAGCCCATAGTCCACGGTGTCAAAAGTGGCCAAGAGATCTAGATGGATCAGAAATGTCGAACATCCTGCGTCCATCTCCCGGCAGAGATCGTCCACCAAGGCCATCTCAGTACCATAGTCAGGGCAGAACCCAGATTGAAAAGGGTCAAGGAAACAGATGTTGTCCAAATGTGCCTGGAGCTGCAGGGCCACTGCCCGTTCAATAACCTTCCCTAAAAAGGGAAGATTAAAGACAGGTCAGTAGCTGGCGAGTGCGACCACATCCAAGGATGGCTTCTTCAGCAGGGGGTGCACCACGACCTCCTTGAGACTGGGCAACAGCCTCCCCTGCTGAAGGGATGCATTCACTACCCTCGCCAGCACCGTCCCCAAAGTCTCCCTGGAGGCTTTCACCAACCAGGATGGGCACGGGTCTAATTCACAACTGGTGGCCCTAACAGACCCCAGGACATTCACAGTATCGGTTGGCATCACTTCCTGAAACTCATCCCAGAAAGATCGACTGGACGGCACCTTCATAACCTAATGCTCCTTACCAACTGCTTCCAATCCGGTGTCAAAGTTACTATGGATCTGAGCGACCTTGTCTGCGAAGTAGGTGGCAAACTCCTCACAGCGGGCCTGGGACAAGTTCCCGTCCAGGCGGAGGGAGGCCGGACTGATCAGCCCCCACACTACCCGGAACAGCTCTGCTGGACGCGACTTCGCAGACACTATGAGGGCAGCAAAGAACTCCTTCTTTGCTGTCCTCACAGCCTCAACATAGGACCGCAAATGGGTCCTATGGAGAAGTCGGTCAGATTCAGAGCGAGTCCGACACCAGCGTCTCTCTAGCCTCCTACCTACCTGTTTCATACACCACAGCCCTTCAGTAAACCAAGGGGCCCTGCGGTGATGAGGCGGAGGGAGAAGACGTCTCGGAGCCACTCTGTCAATAGCCCCCTCCAGCCAGATGTTCCAATGCCGGACAAGCTCATCGACAGAGTGGCCGTCTGGGTCTAAGGTTAATTCCCTCAGAGCCTCCTGGAACCGCTGCGGTTCCATCAGCCTCTGAGGGCAGACCAACCTAACTGGTCCATTCCCCTTCTGGAGGAGGTGTGCTGATAGACTGGCCTGCAGGAGCTAATGATCAGTCCATGACAAGGGCATAATCCTCACATCCCCCACTAACGGACACCTGCCTCAAGGCCAGAACAGAAGATCAGGTCGAGAATATACCCCCCCACATGGGTCGGGCAGTTAACCACTTGGGACAAGTCCATGGTTGCCATGGCGGCCATGAACTCACGCTCCGCTCCTACAAGGCTGGCATCGGCACGCGCGTTGAAGTCCCCCAGAACCAAAGTCCTGGAGAAGCTCAGCGCCACCTCCGAGGCCAGCTCTGCTAGTGTGGCAAGGGCTGCTGCCGGACAGGAAGGGGCCCGGTATACCAGCAGCACCCCAAGCTTGCCCCCGGCCAAATCAAACACCACATGGAGGGCTTCAATACCTGAAATCTCCCAGACTGGATATCTCCTAACTGGTCATCCATCTCTAAAAACAATAGCTACACCTCCCCCCCGGCCCCTCGTGCGGGGTTGGTGCTGCACGGCATACCCGGCCAGAATGAGGTCCGCAAAAAAAAAAGAGGTCTGGCAAGAAAAAGAGGGAGGGGGCAAGAGCATGAGTGTTATGTGTATACATGTGCTCATGTGTGTCCGTCTGTCTCTCTTCGTGTCCGTATTTCTCTGCCTGTCTCTGTGCATATGCTTTGTTCTGTGACTGATATATTTACAAGTATGGTGGCATGGGAGTAGAAGCGTGTGGCTGTGGAGGAGGGTTTTGTGGCCCACATCGATGTGCACTGTTGTATGTACTGTTTTAGTGAATAGAGACATTCACAGAGCTTGATAGCACATGGCAAATCAGCTTTATTTTTTTAATTTTTTTACTGATGATAATGTAATTTACATTCTTGTCTTTTTGGAAAACTACAATTTGGTGACGACAGTTTTTATACATACACCTAGAGTAAAGGCAGTTTGTATATATGAAACATAAAACAAACTCAACTCAACATAACATGTCAGACATCCACTAGCTGTCCATGTAGGAGATAATGATCGATGTTTGTTATCAAATATAGTTCAGTAAGTATGACTTGGCATCCTGCATCAACGTATGGCCTTGTATACTTTCACGCAAGTGAACCATCTTTGTTTCAAAATCTTTATAATTATTGGTGAGAAGGGCAGTACATGGGCAGATTCTTCTGAGTCATTCTCCAAATCAGCTTTATTAATGTAGGTGCAGCAAGCTCATAACTACTTGCAGATTACAATGGCATGAAAGCCTGTACTGACAACTTGAGAATCTCAAGGCACAGAAGGGGCAATTAATCAATGTCAATCTTACCTTAGGAGGAGGAGCAAGGCGATGTGGGTGAGGAGTCTGTGGCAGTGAGTGGTACTGCTGCAGAGCACCCACTCCGGTGAAGTGTGTCGAGAGTGATTCAAACAGGTGGTTCCCAGGGTAGCCACCATGCTCACAGAGGCAGCCACCATGCACTCCCTCTGCCACGGGGGAAGGGGAAGCACACTGGGCTGGCTTTTGCAAGTGACATGTCCCAAGCGCAGGTGCTGGGGAACCCAGGCTCCCCAGCGCTCCCATCCAATTCTTGTGACTTGCAAAGGCTGCTTCCCCCACTCACAGTGCCTATGAGCAGCAGCCCTGTTCACTAGTTGCCACTGTTCAGATGGGCAGGGGCTCTGTGGCTGCCTATTGTCACGGACCTATTTGGCTTGCCCCATATGAAGCACTCTGGATTTCCCAGCAGTGCTACGCGTGTGGCTGAGTGGGGGCTTTGTGGTTCGAGAGAGTGGGTGTCTGGCCACTCCAGACGGGCAGTGGGCTCTGTTGCTCCTGGGTGGCCATTCTGGGTAGCATCTCATCTAAAACACCCAGAGATGCTTGTTTTGTGAATAAACAGTGGTTCTGGGTTTCTATACACTAAGATGAGGCTTGTTGCTGAAATACCAACTCGCATGCAGTAATCCTTGCTCACATGCATAGTTTCACTAACAAAAGTCAAATGAACTATGCACCTCCTGGGATTCAGAGTTCCTGTTTGTTCTTTGCTACGTTACTGATGTTCACAAAGTTGAATGCATCAATAGGTTTTACAACTGCTAGAAAAAAAACTTCACACTTTGAAAAAAAACCTTTAATTTTTGCAAAAAACAAAACAAAAAAAAACTCACCCAATTTCTCTTCACTCTAGCTCTTTCAAGTAACTTTTGCTGCAACTTTTTTCCAATCCCATCCTCAAATTTTTTGATTATGCTTTCAGTTCTTTGATATTCTTCTTGATTTAGGAAAGGCTTTACTGTAAAAGAAAAAAAAAATTATTTCAAAAAAAAAAAAACCTCACATAGAATTATAGGATAGGAAGATCATCTGGTCCAACTCCTTGCTCCATGGCAGGATATCCTCTGCCTACAGTATCACAGAGGATTGTCCAGCCAGCTTTTGAAAACATCCAAAGAAAGAGATTCCACAACTTCCCTGGGCAACATATTCCATTGCCTGACAGCTCTCACAGTTTTCTCCCAATATTTAACTGATAAATTTATTTAGCTGCAATTTAAGCCATTCCCTTTTGATATATTTTCTCTGGCACTGGAGAACAAACATTCACTGTCTTTTTGTGGCAACCTTTCAAATATTTGAAAGTGACTACCATGCCCCCCTCTCAGTTTTCTTTTCTCTGTGCAAATTTATGTCTCCCATTGAAGCTGAAAGTATCCAAAAATCAGCAGGGGGGAAGGCAAGGGACTTTTAAAAAAAAATAAAAAAAATTGTTAGAGGAATTGATAAATTATGTAGGTCAGAGCATATTTTAGGAATCTCATTTGTGAGAATATATTTAAAAATTAAGAACTCTCTCTGCTGACAAAAAAGGCAAAGTGAATGATCCAAGAGATTAAGATCGCAATCCAGGCTTCAGTGGTAAACTACTTCAAGGTAAGTAGTTTAGGGATCTACAAAAAGATTTATTTAAAGGCTTAGCCAGACAAATCTGTGGCTCTTCAGGTACAATGTGTAGCCCCAGGGCAAGCACTGGACCTTTAAGACTCCCTTTAGGGAAGAGAGGGGCAAGAGTATGAGGGAGAAGCCTGGGGGAAGATGCCAGGTGAACCAATAGGAGAGGAGATACTCCATGAGGGGGGAAACAGAATGGAGGAGGAAGAGCTGTGGAAGGAGAAGGAAGGGTTGAAGGAGAATGGAGGGAGCTGTGAGGAGGTGAGAGGAGAACTGTGAAGGCAACAGAGAAAGAACCAAGAGAGAGCATCCAAGAGTGAAAGGGAAAGAAAGCTGATAAAGATAGCAATAGAGCAAGAGACCCATCAGCAAGAGACACAACGAGAACTGAGACAGACATCAACAGCACACGTGCGAGAGAGAGAGGCAGTAGAAGCCGACACCAGAGGAAAAAGAGTGGAGGGAAACCAGATAGGGTTGCCATCAATGCACATTTTTAAGGAACACTTATGACAAATACATGCTGCAGGGCCCTGCAATATGTATTTTTCGTAAGTGTTCCTTAAAAATGTGCATAGGTGGCAACCTTAAAACCGGAATTGGAAAGAGATCCACGAGTGTGTGTGAGCTGTGACTAGAGCAAGGAGAGAGAAAGACATCAGACTGAAAGAAGCTGATTTAATGCAGAGGTAATTTGTCCCCCTCCTCAGCACCACTTGCCTTGTTCCCCTGACTTACTGATTCCCTTTTCCCTGTTTGTTGTCATGTTATTGTAATAAAGCCTTGCCCTTCCCCCCCACCTGTACTTACCCATGTGTAGTTCCCTTATTGGGATATGTGAGGGGGGTCTGGGTCTGATCCTGCTTTAGGTTTTACCTCAAGTTTTGTTTAATGTGGTTGGTGGTGAAGCCCTCCTCCCCCTTTTAGACTGAGGAGGTTCTCCCAACTGGAGGCACCACACATAAGAACCCCCTAAAGAGAACCCACGCCCCATAGCTCCCCCCTCCTGGCAAGGAGGCCAAAGGGGGGGGGGGGAGAAGAGTGGGGTTACACATGAAATGTGTTCATTAATGAAACTGGCAGACATCAATGTAATTTATATGTGGGCACAATATCGGCCTAATGCATTGACATGAATGCACAAAGTTCATCAATCACACATGTACATTACTGTGGCAAGTCTTATAGATAAGATTCAGAATTAGGAAAATGAAAAGGCAGTTCCAGTCCTTGGCTCCTAGTTACTAAATTTGTGAATACACCACCACTAATCTAGTTCAGAGATGCAGCATTCAATCAATCTTCAGCTGGGGAATGTCCAGAGGCATAGCAATGTTTCCACGGGTGCAAAAGATGGAATGGGGCCCTCATTGCCCCCTCCACCAGCCATATCACACATATGCTCAGTGCGGCAATACACCTCCCCACACACATACTTGCACTCTCTCATGTCTCTTCCCCCACACGTACATGCACTCTCTCCCACACCCACATACATTCTCATCCATGCTCTCTGCAGGCTCCCAGCACTCTGCTCCCTGAGGCAGAGTGGCTTCCCCTGCCCCTCACCCCAGATAGGGCCATGGCAGCACGGCTTGCTTCCCCTGACAACACCCACTGCCCGGCAGAGCTCATGGTTTCTCCAGACACACTCTCCTCCCAGGAGAGTGGCCTTTGCAAGTCACAAGAACTGGTTGGGAGCACTGGGGAGCCCGGGTTCCCCACCGCTCACGCCTGGGAGAGGTCACTAGCAAAAGCCAACCCAGCGGTTCGTGGCAGGGGGAGTGCATGGTGGCTGCCTCTGTGGCCACAGTAGCCACGCCCATTTGAATTGCTCCCCACACGCTCCACCTGCTGGGGTGGTCTGCGGCAGTGCCACCGGCAGCCAGGGACTCCCCCACCCCATCACCTGTCTCGTCTGAAAACACCCTTTGAGTGTGTAGGTGATTGCAGGATTATGACCATAGTCTGTATGGTTGATCAAAAGTTCCAGAAGGTCTCCTGACCATCACTAAGCATGCCGTATCATTTACACCTGTGAAAAGTAGGTGGTAGAATGTATGAGCCCTTGTTTAGTAGAATAGTACATTGGACACATCTCAAGATTGGCTGCAGCTTTTGTAAGCATGCCTTCCCCTCTTCCACTAATATACTGTGACTAGTTCTTTACTATGCAGGCCAATATACTTCCATTATTTGTATGTTCATAAAAAAATGTGTTCAAAGCTGCAGTTATAGTGGACAAAACTCTCCTAAGTCTGCCGATTTCTTTGTGAGCTGTTCCAATATCTAGCTCTTTTTGTGGTTTTGAGTTCTCCATCGTTTTGTGTTGGGGGGAAAAACAAAACAGATGGTCCTTATGTCAACTAAAGATGTATGTGCTTGTGTGGCATAGTTTTTGTCTGAGTTATATGGATTATTTTATTTCTGAGCTATGAGCTATTATACCAGTAAGCTTGACATCTGTGCCAGGCAAAATGGCAGAAACTATCACTAAGAACAGAATTGCTGGGCATGTTGATAAACATGGTTTAATGGGGAAGTGTCAACATGGATTTAGCAAAGGTAAGTTACGCCTCACTAATCTGTTGGAATTCTTTAAGGGTGTAAATAAGCATGTGGACAAGGCCCGGTAGATATAGCGTACCTGGATTTCCAGAAAGCATTTGATAAGGTCCCACATAAAAAACTCTTGAAAAAAGTTAGAGTCATGGGATAGGAGGTAGTATCTTACGATGGACTGGTAACTGGTCAAAGGATAGGAAGCAAAAAGTACGACTGACTTGTCAGTTTTCACAACAGAGAGAGATAAAAAGTGGTGTGCTCCAGGGATCTGTATTGGGACTGGTGCTGTTTAATGTATTCATTAATGATCTGGGAAAGGGCGTTAAGAGTGAGGTGATCAAAATTGCAGATGACACCAAGTTATATAAGGTAGTTAAAACACGAGCAGACTGTGAAGAACTGCAACAGGATCATACGAGACTGGGTGCCTGGGAATCTAAATGGCAGATGAAATTTAATGTGGACAAGTGCAAAGTGATGCAAATAGGGAAAAATAACTCAAATTATGAGTACACAATGCTGGGTACTAAGTTAGGAGTTACCGCTGAGGAAAAGGATCTGGGAGTGATTGTGGACAATACACTGAAATCCTCAGCCCAATGTGCAGCAGCAAGCAAAAAAGCAAACAGAATGTTAGGAGTTATTCGCAAAGGGATAGAAAATAAAACTGAGGATGTCAATGTCTCTATACAAATCGATGGTGCGGCCGCACCTGGAATATTGTGTGCAGTTCTGGTCGCCCCATCTCAAAAAAGACATGGCCGAACCAGAAAAGGTACAGAGAAGGGCAACGAGAATGATCAAAGTTATGGAACGGCTTCCATACAAAGAGAGGCTTAACAAGCTTGGTCTCTTCAGCTTAGAGAAGAGAAGACAGAGGGGACATGATAGAGGTTTATAAAATGTTGAGTGGTATGGAACAAGTAGATAGGGAACGGGACTAGGGAACACTCAATGAAACTAGCTGTTGGCAGATTTAAAACAAATAAAAGGAAGTACTTTTTCACTCAATGCATAATTAACTTATGGAATTTGTTGCCAGATGTCATTGTCAAGGCCAGTAGTATAGCTGGGTTTAAAGAAGGACTGGATAAGTTCTTAGAGAATAGGTCCATTAGTGGCTATTAACCAAGTAGCTTACAGGATGAACTTCTTACTGTTGGGAGCTGGGAGTGAACAACGGAGAATGGATTGCCCATTGTGACTGTTGGTTCTTCTCCCATGCGATTGGCATTGGCCACTGTCGGAGGACAGGATGCTGGGCTTGATGGACCATTGGTCTGACTCAGTATAGCACTACTTATGTTCTTATATCATGAGTATCTCACTGTTAGCAGATGCTCTTACAAACTCTGAGTATAACTGAAATCACTACATCCAAGAAGGTGGCTACTTTCAAAGTTTCTTTCCATAAGAACATAATTGCCATACTAGGTCAGACCAATGGTCCATCGACCCCAGCACCTTTCTCAGAAAGTGGCCAGTCCATTCGCTGTTGTTCACTCCCAACAGTAAGAGGTTACATGTCCTCAAACCTACCAGGCTAACAGTTGCTAATGGACCTATCCTCCAGAAACTGGTCCAACCCTTTCTTAAATCCAGCTACGCTACTGGTCTTGACCACATCTTCTGGCAACAAATGCCACAACTTAATTGTTTGTTGAGTGAAAAAATATTTTTGTTTTAAATCTGCTACCCATTAAGTTTCATGGAGTCTCCTCTAGTTCTAGTACTAATTGAGAGGGTAAATAACCATTTCCTGTTAACTTGTTCAACACCACTCATGATTTTATAAACTTCTATCATATCCCCTTTCAGTCATCTCTTCTCCTAGCTGAAGAGCCCCAATCTATCCAACCTCTCTTCCTAGCAACTCGCTACCTGTGTAGGAGACATACCTGGAATATTCCATTCAACATCCATTCTTTTGATACCTGAGAGCCTGTTCTGGTTGTGTACAGTAATTTCTGATGGCTTACTAATAACCCCCCACCCCCTTTTAGGAAGATCCAGTCACCCTTGATTTCTTCCAGAAAACTATCTTTTCTTTCTACATATTTTGTTTAAAATTTTTGCATTTAGTAAGGGCACTGAATATTTGTATAGGCCAAGAGTATATTTCAGACCATCTATATGCTTATTTAAACTATCGGTACAGATACAGACTTTACCTGGCATGATTTCCAATTGACTGGCAGTTTAGACCTTAAGACACATCCAGCAGGGTACTAAAATGGTGGTATCTGCTGCATTATAATCATTCCTCATACATTAAATTAAATTTTCATAAGCATCAGTTTTGGAATGACTTTTGGGACACGACTCCAGGGATCCATTTAAAAAAAATTATTATTTTTGAGTTCTTCACAGGATCACAGCTGTAATCAGCACCACTCTCTCTCTAAGTAGTGTTATACTAGATCAATAACTATGGCCCTTTTCACATACACTCCAACACTGATAAAATGGGTGTTACATTTTATTATACATGTTGCAGGGAACCTATTGAACACAACTCCAGTCGTGCAACATGTATAATAAAATGTAACACCCATTTTATCAGTGTTAGAGTGTCTGTATGAAATGGGTTTTAGATCATGGAATTTGACCTCTCGGATTGTATGTAGGTGAATGGAGGACTAAAACAAACAAATCTCACCAATAACCATGAATGCATTGGAAAATAGCAGGAAAAGTACCAGACTGATGACTTCTCAAGGAGGAGTGTCATTCCTCCAGACGTGGACTGCTTAATTTGGAAAAACAGAATGCAAAATTTAACTTCAACACACAATTGAAGGATGTATAAAAGTGATTTTACTTTTATACATAGCATAGGTAAGAATGTTGTTGGAATGCTGTGTTCAGTCTTAAATGCCTAAAAACTTCAAACAGCAAAAAGGAGTTTTGTGGCACCTTAAAAGACCAACAAGAAAATGTCTTTATTTTGGCATCCTTTGGCTGGAAGTGAAAGTTAGGCCCTTTTCACACAGACACTCTAACACTGATAAAATGGGTGTTACAATTTGTTATACATGTTGCAGGACTGCAGGTGTGCTCTATGGGTGCCTTGCAACATGTATAATAAAATGTAACACCCATTTTATTAGTGTTACAGTTTCTGTGTGAAAAGGGCCTTAGACAAACTCAACCTCGAAGACAGATCTTCCTAGTAACAAGGGTAAACACTGGAACTCATTACTGATGGGTTTGTACGCTCACCATTGCTTTCAGTCTTAAATCAAGATTAGAAGTTTACAAAATCAGGAGTGGTTTGAAGTAAACATGGAGCTTGTTATTTATACCTTTTCAAAATACTAGAATTAGGGAACATCCTATTAAATCAAGGCCTCTTGCACACAAGACAGGGGGAGGGGGGAGAACTGCGGTGAGCCAAAATCACAGAGGAGGGATCCCGTGAAGTCCCGCTGATGTGCATGGGTTTTTCCCCCCCACACGATTAGTTAATTTCTGCCATGATTTCAGTAATAGGAAACAGGGCTGGATCGCTGAATCACGGTAGATATGGATTAATAATGTTAAAATGCCAGCGCACGCGAGTAAGACTTCATGTGATCCCCTGCTGTGATTTCATGGCAGTTCCCCACCCCATGGTCTCATTCCCACCCCACCCCCAGAAGCAGCCTAACTGGCAGCAGGCTTAAAACAAACAAAAGGAATTTTTTTTCACCTATTAACTCGTCACCAGAGGATGTTGTGAAAGCCAAGATCATAACTGGGTTTAAAAAACGACTAGATAAGTTCTTCGAGACAAAATCCATAAATGGCTTTAGTTACGTTACTAAAAGACCTCCGATTATAAGAATTGATCACTCCATTATGGCCTGTAGTGCATTTCTCTCAAGCAACCGATTGGCCACGCTGGGGAAGAAGACATTGGGATATATGGGCAACTGGTCTGATCCAGCATGGCACTTCATACACTCTTACATATTTTTCTAAAAGATATCCTCAGGGGTGTAGCGGGGGCGGAACTTACTGGAGCTCTGCTCTGGGACTTCTGATTTAGGGGAAGCGCACTGGAGCGCATTGCCCCATCTGCCCCAATCACTTCAGTATGCTGCTTAATCATGGCCCTGGGTGTCGAGCGGCAGCAGCCACTGCCACCAGGACCAAGTCAGCTGCTGTAGCTCAGCAGCCACGTGACCAATTCATGGTGCATGCATGGCACAGTCCCCATTTTCCCACTGCTGCTGAGCTCGTGCACCCAATCGATGAGCTGCTGCAGAAGCCAGAGACACCACCGTGGAGATGCCAGTGAGAGGTGGTGCAGTGTAGCAGCTCAGCCCAGGCTCCGTGATGTCCTCTGTGAGAGGGATGGGGTAGGTTCTCATGATGGGCAGCAAGGCGCTGATGGGGTGGGGGACATGAATGATAGTGATGGGACTGGGCAAGGGGGGAGGGGTTGGAGAAAGGGGCTGGCTTGACTGGGATGGGGTTGGGGAAAGCCCACATCCAGGGGGCTGGAAGGATTGAGCGGAGAAAGGGTCGGCTGAGGGACATGATGTGGGCTGGGCTGGGCTGGGGGGACCGAAGAAAAAAAACACAACACTTTAAAAAAGCAATTTATTGAGTGACTGAGATCTCTTGCTGTCGTGTCAGGAGCCCATGGAAGCAGTATGTGGAGCAGTACTTGGTGCCCATTTGGGGTCCAGCAGGACAAAGAAGCTGAGCGCTCAACTGTACACTTGGTGGACCATTAGTCTGGATTACATTTCTAAAATTATCAAGTTCATACTACTGAATCCTGAGAAGGCTTCACTGGTAGGCACTGTCTCATGTTGTTTACTATACTAGCTATGAACTGCCCTCAATTTATAAGCACTATCTTCTGGTTATCTGTCAGGGCTACAGAACGAAATTCCTTTTTAAAAAAAATATATAATTTTATTTTTTTCTCTATTACAGCTTGAGACACACATCAGTCCCTTGTTATTGTATATTGTTTTTCTAATACAACAAACAAGCAAACAAACAAGTCCTCTGTGAAATTATGTTATTGTCTCTTTAAATGAGTGTTGCGTTCCAGTTTATGGTCCATCTATTTATCGTTATTGGGGGGGGGGGAGGGGGACAAAAAGGCTGTGTTGGTCTGTTCATATTTCCTCGTTTGGAGCACCGGTAGGCCCACAAGCCGTTTAGCTGTCTAGTCCACAATGCCTCCTTTAAGTTCACTGCCAAGGTTTTTTCCATTGTGGCATTATGCCATAATCATGCAGTCCAGTCCAACCCAGCGCCATTTGTAGTATCCATATTTCCTCTCCCATTCCTTGCAATAGTATGGAAGCCTGCAATAATGAATTCCCTGCATATTTCCCTGATTATGATCCACTAGTGGTAGATATGGGTATAAACCAAGAATTGCTACTTCTGGACAGAAAGGCAAGCTTAAACCCATAGCCTCCCTTATCTGATCCCATACCCATTTCCACAATGGGTATATTTATTTATATTTAATTTATAACAACATTTTTCTGCCCCTCCTGCTAAAAGCATCTCGGAGTGGCTAACATGTTAAAAACATTAGAACAAACAACAAATACAATTAAAAACAAATAAAAAACACTTCAGCCCCCTACCCCAACCCACCCATTCCATCTCCCTCAGAAAAGGCACGGCGTAATAGCCAGGTCTTATACTGTCTACGGAAAGAGGGGAGGTCAGTGGTCGAGCGGGCCTCCAGCAGGAGGGAGTTCCACAGCTGCGGTGTAGCTACAGAGAACGCCCTCCTCAACGTCGACACCCGAGAAACCCGGGGGACCTCGAGGAGGACACCCCCGGCTGACCACAGGGGCCGATGCAGGACCTGGAGAGTGACGGGGTCCTGCAGGTAGGTGGGGCCCAAGCCATTTAGGGCTTTAAAGGTCAACACCAACACCTTAAATTGGGCACAGAAGACTATCGGCAACCAGTGCAGAGAGCGAAGCACTGGTGTAATGTGCTCGCGTTGGCCCTTCCCTGTTAGGAAACGAGCTGCCGCGTTCTGCCCACCTGTGGTCTCCGAACCAGCACCAAGGGTAGCCCCACGTAGAGTGCGTTACAGTCTCGAGGTTATAAAAGCATGGACGACTGTGGCCAGATCAGAGTCCGAGACATATGGCCTAAGCCGACGTACCAGATGAAACTGGCAGAATGCCGCCTTTGCCACAGCCGCCACCTGGACATCCAGGCAGAGCTGTGGATCCAGGAGCACCCCCAGACTCCGAACCTGAGATACCAGGGGAGAACGGACCCCATCAATGATGGGGGCCACCACTCCCTCAGCTTTGCCCACAACCATCACTTCCGTCTTGTCGGGATTTAACTTCAGGGGGCTCACCCTCATCCAATCCCCCACAGCCGCTAAACACCGGGTAAGCACTGAGACTGCCGGGCCTGAGTCTGATGAAAATGAGAGATAGGAGAATTGGTAACCTACCTTCGGTGAATTCCTTTCTCATACAATCTGCATCCTCCTCCTGCTGGGTAGTTCTACTGTTTGACCGCTAGGAGGCAGATGATACATTTTTCTTTTTTCACTGTGTCTCTGAGCAGCACACTGGTCCCTGGGTGAGCAGCGTTGGTATGAGAAGTAGCCTGCGGTACTGCGTGCCACAGTCTCCTGGGCCACCATGGAGTTACCAGAAGCAGGCGTGCTTGTTCCCTGATCGCCTTGGCTATTGTTCTTTGAATTAGCAGGAACGGAGGTAAGTCGTATAGGAGGCCCCTGGGCCAGGGATGGTTGAGTGCATCGAAACCCTCCGCTTCTCTGCATCGCGATCGTGCCATGAAGCGATGTACTTGGGCATTCTCTTTTGTAGCGAACAGGTCTATCTGCGGGAGACCGAACCAGTCTACCAATTGTTGGAAGACTGACCTGTCCAGTACCCACTCGTGGGGGTCCAGGGTCTGTCGACTCAGCCAGTCGGTGTGCGTATTGTCCTGGCCTCTGATGTGTAGGGCCCTCACAGATGCCAGGTGTGACTGGGCCCACGAAAAAAGCTTGACCGCCTCCCTGTGTAACTCGATCGATCTCGACACCCCCCTTGATGGTTGCCGTAGGCTTTTGCTGTCACATTGTCCGTGTGTACCAGGAGGTAACGAGAGGGGAACGTCGGGTACAGTAGTTGTAGTGCTAGACGGATGGCCTTCAGTTCGATTAGGCTGATTTTCTTGCTCATATCTCTCCGCGACCAGAGCCCATGTGCTGAATGGGACCCTGCGTGCCCCTCCCCAACCCTGGAGGCTGGCGTCCATTGTTAATACCGATCTTGTTGGTTCCGCGAGCGGCACTCCTTGAAACGTTTCCGGCCTTAACCACCAGGACATCGAGCCTTTTAGCATTCATGGGATGGGGACTCATGGATTGAGCCCTAGAGTGAGCTCTCTCTGGAAACCCCTTAGCTGCCTCTGCAAGGGACGCAGGTAGAAGCGGCCCCACGTCTCCTGTCCAATGCACGATATCAGCAACCCCAACAGTCTTGCCAGCTGCTTGAGTCTCATGCGATCACGTAGCCTCAGGAGTTGGACTAACAACTGTATCTTGGCCCGTCGTTCTGTTGGTACAAACGCGAGATCGCAGGAGGTATCTAGCAGAATCCCCAGATGCTCCAATCTGCAAGTTGGAGTGAGGGGGCTCTTTTCCCTGTTTATCAGGAAGCCGTGTTTCTCGAGATATTGGATGGTCTTGCTTATGTGCGCCTCCACCCTGCCGGGGGAACTGCTCCGAATCAGGAGCTCGTCTAGATAAGCATAGATGTGGATTCCCTCGCCTCTGAAGTTGGTGATGAGTGGCACTAGGATCTTGGTGAAGGTCCTGGGGGCCGACGACAAACCGAAAGGCAGGACTCTGAACTGCCAGTGTTCTCCGTTGTAGGCAAACCTGAGCCATTTCCTGTGTGGGGCCCAAATCGGTACATGTAGGTACGCTTCTCTGAGATCCAGTGAAGCCATCCAATCGCCCCTCTGCAGGTTTTGACATACTGACGTCACTGTCTCCATTTTGAATCTTCGCTTCCTTACGTACTTGTTGAGAGGCTTGAGGTCTAGTACGGCCTCCATTTCCCCTGCTTTTTGGAAACTAGGAAGAGTATGGAATAGATGCCTGAGAAACGTTCGTGCGGTGGAACCCTTTCTATTGCCTGTATTTCTGAGTGTCTTTGAATTTCGGTTGACAGAGTTCTGTGTTTCAGTCTGTCTCCAAACACTGGAGAAGCAATAAATCTTTGTCTTGGGGGGCGCTCCAGTTCTATGTGGTAGCCCTCTGCTACGCAGGAGAGGACCCAAGAATCTGTCACGGACTTTACCCACTCTGGCTGGAACTGCTGAAACCTGCCCCCTATCTCTGAAGAGGCATAGTCAGGCATCCTGTTTTATTTGGGTTGCGCCAGACCCCCCCTGGTCTTCGTTTGCCAAACCTCCCGGCTTTGACTCCTCTCCCCTGAAAGGAAAAGTTACTTGTATAATCTCTGGGCCCCTGGCTGTGACCTTTCTTGGAGGTACCGCTGAACCCCCTAAACCTGAAAGAGTGGTCCCGAAAAAAACCCTCTTTGGTGCCACCTGTTGTAGCGTCTTAGGCTTGTCCTTAACATTAGCCTCCTCCAGCACCTTATAGAGGCACACCCCAAAAAGCTTGGACCCCATGTAAGGGGTCAAAGTGAGGAGTTTTTAGCCGTTAAGTCTCACTGCCAGGAGCGCAGTCATACCCTGCGCCTGGCTGCTATGTTATTGGCCATAGATCTAGCTGACCAAGTAATGGAATCTGTAGTCGCATCTGCTAGGAAGGCAGTAGCCATGTAAATGCGGGAAGAGGGCTTCTGCACTTTCCTTTCTGACAACCCTGGGTCCTGAACCTCCTGCATCCAAGCCAGGAGCGCTCTGGAGACATACGAGGCTACGATGTTAATCTTAAGGGAGGCAGCTGTTGAGTCAAGCGCCCTTTTAAGGGAGGAGTCCACTCCTCTATCTGTGGTGTCCTGGGGGTGGCAATCCCCTTCGGTAGGAAACACTGTCTGACGGGCCAGGGATTCAGCCGCAGCATCTATTTTGGGGCTCCTAAACAGCGGTTCCTTTCTCCTGGAGAAGGAGTATAGGGAGTCCTGTGCCCTGTTCATTTTGTAAGCCTTGTCAGGGTGCTTCCATTCTTCAAGCACTATCCTCTCAAAGGCCTTGTCTAGGGGTAGGCCCTGATCCCTGCCATGAACTGTAGGAATATAATCCCTGGTCTCCTTGTCCTGAGAGTCGAAGGAGCCCTCCTTCGAGGGCTTTTCCTTGAGTTGTTGGTTCCTAATCACGTGCCCCAGCAGTTCCTCCTTACACTGGGTGGGAAATTGCCTCTCTCTGTCCTTGGGGTCTGCCGTGGACTCCACGCATTCCCCCTCCTCTATGTCCAAATCCTCCCCTGAGGAAGTGGAATCCGAGTCTGATTGAGCTAGCAACTGAGCCTTGAAGTCCTGGCTGCTCTCCCCCTGCTGGTCCTCCTCCTCAGATCCCTGAGGGGATTATAAAATCTGGATAGCGGCTCCCCCTGGTGGAGCTTTTTTCTTTACTATTGCCGCCCTGGGCTTTCCACCCTCCGCAAGTTGCTGGAGGGCCTGTCAGTGGGGGACGGGGGCTTCTTTCTCTTCCCGCTTGCGCTGATCTGAGCTAGCTCTTTCAATGAGGCCATTATTTCCCCCATTGTCTGGGCTATGGAGGCCAAGAAGGTACCGGATTGTCCTGTTTACCTTCTTCCACTGCCGCCTCCTCTGACCCACCTGCGGGGGGAGGGGGGGAACGGGACACCAGATATTTGCCGGTAGCGCTCATGCCAACACCACACAGAATTTTATTTTTTACACTTCGTCTTGAGGCAATTTGATCACTGACCGGGCCCAGCAGCGCTGTCCTTGTCCGTGGGCAGGGGGAGCGCCGATGCAAAGTATTTCCCGCTAAGCGGGGAATAAGCGGTCTCCCCTGCTCCCAGGTGTACTGCAAAGGAGCCGGCAGGGGTGAATTTTGAAGCAGCCTAGCCTGGCGCTCCAGAGACCACGTCCGGGATCGCCTTCCCCTCAGTGCCCCACCAGGTTACGAGCCTATTGCTCCTTCTAACCTTTCCTCTTTTCTCTTTTTTTTCCAAGGTCCTGAGGAACCCGAAGGTGCGTCCTAATGGTCCCGAGGCACACGAAGGACTGGAGAGAGATCCGGGTAGCTCCAAGAATGCAGGTGCAGTGAAAAAAGGAAAATTTATCATCTAACTCCTAGCGGTCAAACGGTAGAACTACTCAGCAGGAGGAGGATGCAGAGGTATGAGGAGAAATAGCTGGGTGTCATAAGCGTACTGATTATACCGTACATCAAACTCCCTGACAACCTCCCCCAAAGGCTGCATATACACATTGAACAAGAGAGGGGACAAAATGGAACCCTGCGTTCCGCTCTTTCCTGGGTGGGAGAGTGTGGTCCTCGGTGACTTCATCTTTTCAATTTTCAAAAAATAAGATTCAGGGATATCTATTGGAAGTGCTGTTAACTTATATAGAATATTTGGGAGATTGCTTCTGCCTAACCAGGAGCAGGCTAATGCTGACCAACCGTGTGCCTCTTTAATTTTCTTTTCTTTTTTTAATACATTTTTTATTAACTTTAAATAACCCAATATTATGTATTTACAGTTCTTAAATCATACAGTTTGATTATTTGTATACCCCCTCCCCTCCCCCCCCAACCTTGCCGGGTCCAGTACCACCTTGCTTCTTAAATATAAAATTCAAACAAGTATGCGTTTTCATCTTTTTCTACAGTTTTCCTCTGCATTATTGTCATACAGGGATACTATGTTGCTTCGAAGTCTTTTCGTTGCTTTTGTTCTTTCTGTCCACTATTATTTTTTCCATGGAGAACATGTACCAGAGGTGGTTCATCCACTCCGCAAAGGTGGGTCCTTTTGTGTCTTTCCATTTTCTTGCTATTAAACTTATTGACACCAGACATAGTTTTTTACATGAGTCAGCTCTTTTTTGTATGTTCTTTGCCTCTGGATATCTTCCCATTAGTCCAATCTCTGGGTTGAAGGGTACTAAAGTTCCTGCAACTTTATTTACACATTTCCAAACTTGTATCCAAAACTGTTTAATAATGATGCATTCCCACCAACAGTGCATATATGTGCCCTTCTCCCCACACCCCTGCCAGCATAATCCACCTTCCTCTTTTTCCATTTTTTCCAGTCTTGTTGGAGTTAAGTAGTATCTCATTATTAATTTTATTTGTATTTCCCTGAATTGCAGGGCCCTCGAACATTTGTGCATGTGATTCCACATATCCTCCTTCTCTTGTTTACTTATTTGTCTGTTTAGATCCTTCTCCCATTTACTTATATATTTGTGTTCTTCCTTATGCCATATCTTTTTTAATTGGTCATAGATTCTAGATATCCTTCCTTTATTCCCTATGTATTCAAATAAGGTATTTTCCATATACCAGGCTGGTCTATTAAAGTGTTCCTCTTCTCCCTTTTTTGTAAATAAACTTTTTAGCTGTATATATTTAAAGGTGTTTGCCTCGCCCTTTATTATTTCTTTACATTTTTGGATTGTTATAAATTTTCCCCCCTGAAATAGTTGACCTGATCTCCTAATCTTTTTCTCCTTTAATTTCTTTTGTAGATTTGATATGCTCCTTCCTTCCTCCGCCCCATCTCTGGCTATATCCATATATGGTGAGTATGCTTTCTTAATTTTCATTTTCTTTACTATTTCGTCCCATTTTTTCATTGCTGTCCATGCAAAGGGGTGTTGTTTCCATATTGCCCCCTTAATTTTGCCCTTATCTGTTAAATACTTTCTAAAGTTTGTGATTTTGACTATTCCCTTTTCCATTTCAGTCCATTGTGGGGCTTTATCCTCATTGTACCAATTGGGCAGTGCATTCAGCACCGCTGCACTGTAATATAATTGGAGATCCGGTAAATTTACTCCTCCCTTCTCTTTATGTCCATGTAATGAGTTCTTTCTAATTCTAGGTTTCTTGTTTGCCCAAACATGTTCCATTATGATTTTATTACATTTTTTAAAGAATTCCTTAGGCATTGCTATTGGCAGTGCCATAAACTTGTATAATATTTGGGGGAGTATAATCATTTTAAAAATATTCATTTTCCCCAGCCATGAGATCGCTAAGTTGGCCCGTGTCTTCATTTCTTCTCTGATTTGGTTAATTAAGGGTGGGTAGTTTTCCTTATATAAATCCTTTATGTTTCTGGTTATTTGTACCCCTAAATACTTTATACTAATTTCCTTCTCTGGGAAGGGGATAATTTGTTTTATTTGCATTCACCTCATTCCCTCTGCTCCCAAAATTAATGTGTTGGATTTCCTATAATTTATCTTGTAGCCAGATATGTTTCCAAATTCCTCTATTTTTTTTATTAGTATGGGGACAGATTTTTCAGGTTCTGTTATTAATAATATCATATCGTCTGCATATAGAGAAAGTTTATGTTGCGTCTTGTTAATATTTACCCCTTTAATTTCTTTTTCTTGCCTAATTGCAATAGCTAATATTTCTAGAGTAATATCAAATAATAATGGGGATAGCGGACATCCCTGTCGAACTCCTTTTTCTAACGAAAATGGCTCGGTTAATTCACCATTTATTAAAACTGTGCTCTTGGTTTCAAGTATATGGCCTTCATCCATTTTATAAAATTCCCCTTGAATCCCATTTTCAATAATGTGTTTATCAAACATTGCCTTTCTATGGAATCAAAGGCCTTGTGTGCATCTGCTGAGACTATGATTGATGGAATTCTATTTTCTTGGATGTGATGGACCATGTTCACTACTCTCCGTATATTGTCTGTCCCTACTCTATTTGGTATAAAACCAACTTGGTCCTGGTGGATAATTTCTGTTATTATGGATGCTAGTCTGGTCGCTAGTATTTTTGTGAAAATTTTACAATCTACGTTAATTAACGAAATTGGTCTATAATTTTCACAATGTTCCTTTGGTCTGTCCTGTTTATGTATTAAGACCACCGTGGCATCATAGAATGTTTCTGGCATTGATCCTTTTATTAATATGTCGTTATATGTCTCTACTAGGTATGGTGTTAATATACTCACATAGGCCTGATAAAATTCTGCCGGGTATCCATCCGGGCCTGTGGCTTTATTCTTTGCTAGTGATTTTATTGTTCTTTTTACTTCCTCTGTAGTAACTGGGGCGTTTAAATAATTGCACTGTGTTTGGTTTAATTTCGGGATGTCATATTTATCTAAGAATTGTTTTATTTTTTCAGGTTCGGGGTTTTTAGAGGCATACAACTGAACATAGAAGTCCAAGAAAGCTGTTTTTATTTCCTCGGTTGTTTTTTTCTTACAGTTGTCTTGTTCTAGTTCTGTAATAATACTGTTTTTCCTTTGTTTTTTGACTAAGTTTGCCAATGCCTTGCCTGTTTCGTTACCGTGTTCAAAATAAAATGCTTTTATATGTTTCAATTGCCTCATTGTTTTTTCTGTTTCGTATGTGTTTATCAGTGTTTTGGTTTTTTGAATTTCCCTATGTATAGTCCCTGAAGGCTTCTTTTTATTTATTTCTTCCCATTTTTTCAGTTGATCATATAATCCTGATATATATTTCCTTTCCTGTTCTTTTTTTTGTGCGCCTATTGATATACACGTCCCTCTTATTGTTGCCTTTGCCGCTTCCCATAACACTTGGGCAGATGTGACCGAACTTTTATTAATCTTGAAATATTCCCTTATGGATTCTTCTAATGTTTCTTTGGTCTCTTTATCTTTAATTAAAGTTTTATTCATCCTCCATGTTTTTGGGCCCCCCACCTTCTGGGTATTCAATGCTATTGTTGTTATAATGGCATAATGGTCTGATATCACATTTGGACATATTTGAGAATTTATACTTTTACTTATAGTTTGTGTGTCCATCCAGACATGGTCAATTCTGGTGTATGTTTTATGTACTTGTGAATAAAAGGTATATTCTCTAGCTGTAGGATTCCAATACCTCCATGCATCTACCCAGTTGTTGTCCCTTAATCCCTGATAAATTTCTGTTTGCCATTTCTTTAACCTTACATTGTTTGAATGATCCTTACTTGTGAGGATTGTGTTCAAGTCTCCCTGTATTATAACTGCTCCATATGTACTGTGTACAATTTTTTCCAATGCTTCTTTCAAAAATTCCACCGTTGCTTCGTTGGGTGCATATACATTTACTAATGATACCTTTTCCCCTTCCAATTTGCCATTTACCATAAGGAATCTTCCTGCTTTGTCTCTTATTGTTTTTTTATGTTCAAAACTTCTATCTCCATTTATTCCAATCATTACCCCTGCTTTTTTCTTATTAGCCCATGTTACATATATATTTATATTTTTTTGGTTGAAATCTGAAAATATCCCTCTGTTGTAAATGTGTTTCCTGCAGAAAAAAAACATCTGCCCCCTTTTCTAAAATCATATTTTTAACTCTTCGCATCTTAATTGGGGCGTTTAATCCCTTTACATTCCACGTTACAAATCTTACATTAGCCATAACCCATTATTCTTATTCTGTTCATTCTTTCATACTTATACCTTCTTCTTCTACTACTATCTAATTTTCTGGTTTCCCTTCCCCGGCTAACCCCCCCCCCCCTTTTCCAACTATTTCTATCAACTGGACAGATTATAACGCTTTTACCTCTTTCCTGTTTCCCTCCTTTAACTCTTTTCTTCCTCTGCCCTTGCTTATGGCATTTTCTTCTGTTACTTTCCTCTATATCTTCTTTCTTTTTCCCTTTTTCTCTCCTATCCCTTCTAGGGGAACTTAGTAGCGGTGTTCTTAACATCTTCTCTCTCTTTCTTTCCCTTTATTCTATATTTGCTCTATTGCTCGCAAAGCTTTCTCTGTTTAGGGGGGTTCCCTTTCCTACTCCCTCCCCCCTTTCCTTTATGTCTATTTCCCTCCCTTAGTCGCTCATATTACCCTTCATTTTTGTTAGGTGAATTTTAAGTTCTATTTTCAATCTTTTGTCATATTTCTCACCCCCCCAGTTCTTTCTGTGTCTGTTCAGTCTTGTTCCTCCATGTTCTTTCTCTGGGGTCTGTTGTTGTGCAGGAATGTTTCTAGATCCTCCGGGTCTGTGAAGATTTTTCTCTTCTCTCTGTGCCTTATCACCAGCTTCGTAGGGGGCCAGAGTTGTGGTTCCATTCCTTCTTCTTTCAGTGTGCCCATATACTTTATCCAGTTCCTCCTTTTTCGCATTGTCTCTTGGGCATAATCTGGGAAAATCTTTGTGTTGTTAAATTCCAGCTCTGTTCTTTTCTGTCTGGCCATTTTTAATATATTTTCTTTGTCTTGGAAGTACGTTAATTTGACTATTATCATGCGTGCTGGCTGTGTTTCATTTTTAGGGGGGTGCCCTGTCCTGTGGGCTCTGTCTATTTTAGGCTTATGCAGCCTTGGTGTTTCTGGAAAAATAGTTTCCAATATCTTCCATATCAAGTCCACCATCTCCTCTGTTTCCATGCCTTCTTTTACTTCTGCAATTCTTAAATTAGAGCTTCCTGATCTATTTTCTAGATCCTCTAATTTTTCTGAAATCCAGTCCATCTGTTTATGCATATTCTCCGCCAGATCTGCAGTTTTTACTGCTTGATCCTCTGTCTCTGAGATCCTGCTTTCCATTGTGTCCACTCTTTTTGTGATGGCCTCAGTTTTTTTCCTGGCTGTTTCTATGTCTTTTTGCATTTTAGCCATGTCTGCAAAGAGTTTCTCTCTATCTTTTTCTGCTTTCTTGATATCTTTTTGTATGTCTCTTAGTATACTGAGCACTTCATTATTATTGTGCTCTGTTTCCGGGGGATCTGTTTGAGTGGCGCACGCCGCCATTTTGTCCTCCCCTTTTCCCTCCAGTTCACAGTTCTGGAGCTTTTGGAGGCAGAAATCCTTGATTCCCCCTTTATTGGGCCCTTTCTGATCCCCCTTCTTCTTACCAGGCATGGGGGCCAGTTCTGTTCATCGACTGGGGTGAGTTGTTTTTTATTTTTCCACCGTTTCGGGAGGTTATTTTTAGCGCTTTGCTGGAGCTCAAGCTCCCTGCGACTAGTTCTGCTGGTGCATGTCAAGTGATCTCCCTCTTTAATTTTCTTAAGAAGAACTGGGTAGTTGTCCTGGAAGAGATGACTGGGAGCTTTGGTTAAGCTGATTCCCAGGTATTTAAATCCTCTTTCGCTTACAACAAACAGAACCTGTTTAATGAGCAGTATCTCTCTCTCTGAAATGGGGGCATAAATCATTGCAATGGACTTTTCAACATTTATTTTACAGCCTGATATACTGCTGAATTCTTCGATCACATTTAATAAGGGTGGTAAAGAATTCCCAGGACCTGCTACAAAGAACAAGGTGTTGTCAGCATATAGGGACATTTTGTACTCCTCTTCCCAGTTGTGATTCCTGCAATGGGGTGGGGGTCTGTCTAACTGCACATGCCAGTACTTCTAATACTATATCAAACAGGAGAGGATAGAGAACACCCCCAACATGTCTCCTTACATAATTTAAAGGATGCAGTCAGTGTTCCATTTATAGTTAATGTAGATGTGGGTTTGAGATATATTGCTTGTATCCAGGAAAGAAAGTTACCTTGGAAGCCTTTTGGGGACGGTTTTGATTAGGCACAGGATTTCAATGTGGTCAAAAACCTTCTCCGCGTTAGCGGAGAGGACCATCGACGCAGAAATTGTTTGTTGTATATTATAAATTATATTTACTGCCTTTCATATATTATCCAGGCCATGTCTTTTTGGTATAAAGCCTGACTGATCCACATGAATCATATTACACACTATGTTTCTCAACCTTGTTGCTAAGGCTTTTGCAAAAATGTTAAAATCTACATTTAGTAGAGAAATGGGACGATAACCAGCAGGCAGTTCCAGCTTGTGGTCAGGCTTCAAGATAAGGGAAATTCTAGCCTGGCAGAATATTTCAGGCATAGCTTTGTTTTTAAGTATATCATTGTACACTTCAGTTAAAAGTCAGGGCAAGTTGTTTAGAAAACATTTTATAAAACTCTGCCGGGTATCCATCTGGGCCTGCAGCTTTGTTTTGAGGTAGACTTTTAATGGAGTCGATAACCTACTCTTCCCTGAGTGGTGTACTTAAAAAGTGGACTTGATCAAAATTTAGTTTAGGGATTTTGAATCTGTTTAAAAATGTATCTATCTTTCCAAGATCTGGCTTTTCCAATGAATAGAGACTCTGATAGAACAACAAGGCGGCCTCCTGAAGTTTTTCAGGCTGGGTTGTGGTAGAGCCGGCCTGCAGTTGAACAGCTGCAATAAAAGATTTTTTTTGGAACATTGGTCATTCGTACCAGTACTTTACCTGCCCACTTGCTTTTCTCAAAATAAAAACATCTGATTTTTTGTAACTGAGTTGTAACTCTGTCTTCAGTGTTTATCATTCCCCTTACTTTTATAGCGTCTAGCTGAGCTTTTCTCTGAGGGTTGGCCCGGTTAATCGCTTCCAGCTTAAGTAACTCATTGTTAAGCTCAGCTAACTGTTCCCGTTTTTCCTTATGGACTGCAGCTTTTAGTGCAGTCAATTTTCCCTGCCATACCGCCTTTGCAGTGTCCCAGAGGACATGAGAGGAGTCCACTGATTCCCTATTTTCTTTTAATTATAGCTCGATTTCTTCCATCATTTCCCCCTAATGTTGTTGTTCCTTTAAAAGTCCCTTATCCAGTTGCCAAACAGGTTTACCTCTAGTTTTTTGTGGGACAGTCAGACTAAAAATGGCCACCATCGCATTGTGGTCCGACAATACCACTGGATATATGTAGCACTTTGATGTTTTATATAATAGGGGAAGATCAGTCATAATGTGGTCTATTCCAGTATATAAATTATGTCTGGCTGAAAAAAGTGTATTCTTTCTTATTTGGATTGGGTATGCCGTTTACATAATTTATATATTCTCTTTTGCCATATTTCCGTTGTTTACCCCTTGAGTGGTCCACATCCTCGAAGGTGGAATTGAAACCCCCCATCAACAGCAAGTGACCTTTGGCATGCTCAGTAACCGAAGGTAAATTTTTTTTTTAAAAATGTCCGAGTATGAACATTTGGGGTATAGACATTATCTATAGTGATTTGTTGTCTCTCCAGTTCTCCATTCAGCATCGGGAATCTACCTTCCTGGTCTCTATGTACCTCTTGCACCTTAAAAGGGCAATGTTCCAAGAATTCTATCAGCACCCCTCTTTGCTTATTTTGAGCACATGAAAAATATTTTTTACTTTTTTATTTTTGAAACACCTGGCGTCAGCCCTGAGCAAGTGAGCTTTCTGTAAATAAAACACATCCACTCTTTGTGTTAATATTAAATTTATCCTCCTTTTTCATTTTATAGGAGAATTTAATCCTTGCACGTTCAAGGGGAGACATTTAAAATCATCCATTATATTTTTGAAACTTTACCAGTGTAAAACCTGGATTTAGATTGAAAACTGCTGTTCAGCTTCTGGTGCTCTTGATCTGTTCCCTCTCCTGTCAAAACCCCTTTCAGGACCCAGACCTCGTATCCTCCTCCCAGGACACTAACATAAACCTTGAACCGTGAAACCAAATAGAACTGCCAACTTACATTAAATGTGACCATTCCACTAAGGGAACAGGTCAGGAGAAGACCTGACTGCAATCAACTGTCCTTTACTTGTATTTGCATATCTATTCATCTTCCCCAACCAGCAGCATATTTTTTTTATTGACGGTACTGGCTTTCACCCTGGCCCAAATTAACACACAAAAACATAGCAATTATATAAGCAAAAATAAGCAATTATGTAAATACACATCAAATTAATAATAGTAAGCCATAATCCCTTCCCATATCCATTTAAACCAATACTCCACCTCTATTACAATTAAACAATTCTTATTAAAATTAATATAACCAACCAGCAGCTCATTAAATACCCGCTACACCCCCAATTTATACCTATATTAACAAAGATACTAGAATGCCCATTATATATTCAAACCACAGCTGCCAACTACCAAGGTCACCTAACAATTATCCTTCAAGACACACATATCCCTATTTAATTATAGTCATGTTTGGTAGGGCGCTTGATAGGGAGGATAGGATGTTGCTTCCTAATAGCTGCTGCCTGAGTAGCAAATGTTGCCAAATTAACAACAACACTGGTCTCTTGGTTGGAACAAACAAATTAATTTTTCATTTTGGGGGGAAAATTTCAACCATGCCAATATTGGGGACAAGAAGTTATGCCTAATGTCATTAAAGAAAACACACGCCATAACGTGGTGGATGGTATCTTCTATAACTCCTTGACCACAAGTGCACCATCTTTCTTCCCTAAGCACCGCTAGCCGTCTGCCCATAGTAGCTGCTGTTAACATCTGCTCCATATGTAGTCTGGATAGGTGAGTACGAAGCTCAAGCTTCAAATACTCAGCCGTCCCATTCGGGACCCAATTTACATATAACGGGGCAGTACGACTTGCCCTGATGTTGGCAAATTCATTTTGGCTAAATATATCCATCTTTCTCACTCATGGAAAAAAATCGGGAATCTTGGGAATAATAATATCCCAGTCGCTGGGGGAGTGTCTGGGGAAGAGCTTAGAGGACGTGGCTGCAAACAGGAGCTGCAGAGAAGGACTGCCTGGTTTCACCTGGGGCTTTGTGTCTCCTCCTACAGGTAACCCATATAATAGAGCGCTGCCCTGAGGGCGGCGGCCGAAGGGCGGCGGCCGAAGGGCGAAGTTCCGTTGGCGGTGCCGTTTGCGGGGCAGTGGAGGCGGAGGCGGCCCCCTTTGTTTGTTTGAAGACGTGGCTGGCGGCAAGAAGCATTATAGGAGAAGTAGAGCTTGGGGCGGACCCGAAGATCGGAAAGTACACAACTGACACCTTGCTCAGACTTCAGCCTGGTTTGGAGAGGGGGCTCGGGTAACAACGCTTGCTACCATTATCCCCAACTTACCTGACAGCAGCTGTGAAGGGGGCGGGCCGACCTGCGGAGGCAAGCATAAACAACAGATAGACTACTTTAGACCATCATGACCCCCCCGCCCAAGCTGCTTAAACAACAAAGACTGGAGACCTTTTTTACGGGAGCTAGGCCAGGCAGCCGGGTTAATCTGCCGGCCCCTCCTGTGATTACCAGTAACTCCTTCCAGCCATTAGAAATCCTAGGTGACTCGATGGATAATGTTGCAGGGGACCCACAGAGGCTCAATTCAGTGGCCCAAGAGGTGACCGAACTCCCTAGTATGGCAGAGGGGGCCACCAAAGGAGACAGAAGATCGGAAGACGATCTGGTGGCCAAATTTCTTACGGACCATGTCCTCTTGACAGCAGAATCTGTCCACTTTATGTTTATAAAAATGTCAGAGATACAACTGCAAATGGATAGGATGGCGGGACTTTTACAGGATTTGGGCCCAAGGGCCATAGGAGGAGGGGACCTTAGGCCACAGAAGCAGCAGTTAGGATCACGGAGGGGGCCCAGGGAGGAGGCTTTTCAAGACCCTGCCTCCAATGCAGATGTAGTTGCAGCTAGCCAAGCCCCTACAGTTCCCTTAATAAATATATGTTCAGAGGCGGCAGAACCCTTTGGGTTTGTGCCAACCTCCCTCATTTTTACGATTATGTCACATCGTGACCGGTGGGCCCCACGTTGGGATTCCCCGAGAGATGTGGCAGAGCGTTTGCGTCCCCTCTTTAAGAAAGAGATAATTACAAGAAGGGAGGTGATTGCAGTAGACGTTATGTTGAGTCCGCCTGATAGACAAGTCCTTCTGGTAACCTTTGTCTCACCAAGACTACCTTTTATCATCCTGGCCCACAAAGACAGAGTAGAGGAGCTGGCAGTGTCGGTAAGCAGGGTCTTTCAGGCCCTGACGGACCAGATTAGGGGTGGCTGCCAAGAGCCTCCGAATAGAGGCACAGCCCCAATGAGGGGCCGGGGCCTATATCCTCAGACCATTTCCAGTCCAACTCAGATAAAAGGCGCCTCAGCGAGTACAACAAGAGTTCCTAGCAGTGAACAATTAAGGCAACAAGAACCCTCCGCATCTCAGCTACCTAAGTCAACTCAGACAGTAGTCAAACAGCGCTCTACAATTGTAGCAGGCATGGCTCGGCAAGCTTCGGCCAGGGGTGCGGTTAGGGAGCCGCCTCTCTATAATGAAAACGAGGTAGTGTTTCCCCAGGACTTAGTACAGCCGCCCCAGGCAAAGGCTAAGCAGCGCCACATAGGTGGGGTGGGTATGGCCCAACACGCCCCCGATAGGGGCAAGAATAGAGAGTCACCCACTAGCGACGAAAAGGAGGAAATGCCTGTGCAGAACTCATTACAGCCTTCGCAGGCAGTGATTAAACAGCAGCAAATAGACATTGTGGGGATGGCTCAGCGTCCCGTTGGTAGGGGTATGAATAGGAAGTTACTCCCTTGTGATAAAAATGAGGTAATGCCTGCCCAGGAAATAGCACAACCTCTTCAGGCAGTGGTTAAGCAGCGCCCTACTGGTACAGTGGGAAGGGCGCAGCGACTCCCTGCTGGAAGGGCGGATAGGAAGTTTCCCCCCTACGACGAAAATGAGGTAGTACCAGTCCATGACTCGTTACAATCCTCACAAGCTCGCTTTTTACAGCGACTTGAAGTGTTGCAGAAACAGCTGGGAATGTTGAAAGCAGGCCCACTTAAGTTGGTCTCTATGGAAGAGCTATCTAAACCAGTACTTAAGGCGCAATTTGCATCATTGGCAGTGACGAGCAGGTTATCATCTATTCATTCCTCCACGTGGATTCCTGAGCAGGGGCCCAGTGGGGAGGCCTGTGGGGACGGGGATGATGACTGCCTATTTGGGGCGGAAAACTTGGAATGCCCCCAGGTGTCCCCCCCACAGAGCGTGTTTATTGCTACGGGGAGGGACTCGGAGGAAATACACCCAGGCACGGACCCCCGAGGTGCCCGATGTCCATTATCCCAAGGGACCATTAGGAGGGAGCTGGAGTGCCAAAGCCCCCCACTATCAGTAACTGGGATGGTAACTGATTTAGTAGAACAAACAGCTCTTGGTGACTTCCTAGAGCCTTCTCTAGTTTCAAAGAAAGTAGCAGATAATGCAGATTGTAGACCAAAAGGTAGAGTTCTTAGACAAAGACGTAAGCTACCTCCGGTAGATACCTTGTGACCAAAGAGGAGGGCCGTACAGCCATTGATTGTGGCCTCATGGAATGTTTCGGGGTGGAGGGCACATAGCCACGATCCGGACTTTTGTCAGTTCTTACAAGGCCAGGATATTATATTAATACAGGAAACCTGGATAACATCTCCGTTGCCAGTGGGGACCTGGAGAGGTCTCCAGACCCTCTGGCTTGAAGCACAGGCTTCCAGGGTATATGGCAGATCTAGTGGGGGTTTGGCTTTACTTTTTGACCCAGCTCGGGTCGGGTCCATTGTCCAACTTAGCTTTATAAAAGCTTATTTTGCACTTTACCTATGCGTGTGCCTTGGAGGGTGTGAGCTTTTGATTGCAAATGCTTACATCCCCCCGCAGTATTCCCCATATTTTGACCCCGAGATTTGGGAGCAGATGCTGGAAATGGTGGCTCTGGCCTCCGAGAGATATCCAATGGCCTCGCTGATTTGGGGGGGGGGTTTCAACGCTAGGCTTGGAGATACGACGATGGCCTTGGGTGGAGTGGGGCTGGAGGATACGGCTGATCCCCTTTATATCCCCAGCCGCCACTCTATGGACCGGGTAGTTGGACCAAGGAAAGAAATGATAGGACACCTTTTGGCAGAGCTTGATTTAATCACCATAAACGGGCGGGTTAGTGGAGATCAGATGGGTAATTTTACCTTTCATTCCATGCAGGGGTCCAGTGTAGTGGACCTATTTCTAGTGACATCTTGCCTCTTTCCAGTGGTGGAGAATATGGAGATAGTTCCCTTGCATGTTTCCAACCATTTACCACTGGTATTGTCCCTTGATATCGACAAGCCCATGCGGGGTAATACGGGAGCTGAAAGTGGTCCTGTACCTGTAGCTGTAATTGGAGAGGTTTGGCAGGCCCGTGTCAGATGGACGGCCGATCGAGCCAGTGTACTGGGAGAGTTTTTTGACTCAGCAGCAGGGAGTTCCCTGGTGGAGAAAATTTTGGAACAGGGCCCTGATATTGTAGGGTGGTTTGAGCTCCTGATGGCAGAAATGACCCCGCTGATTACTACAAAGGGGCACGATCTGTGCAGGGGGAGGTTACAGAGAGATAAGTCCTCTCCACCCTGGTTTGACGGCGAGTGTTGTAAGCTTCGTGCTACACTCCGCCGTCTAACTAGAAAACTCAATCACCATCCTTCCCAGGATACTCGAGCCCAGTTGGCCCTTGCTCGGATAGACTATCGTAAGCTGTTAGCTGCAAAATTAAGCAGCTATCAAAGGAAGCAGTGGGCTCTTCTTATATCTGCGGCCAATTCTAGAGATGCCAGGGAGTTTTGGTCTATTATTCGAATATCTCAGCCTAGGGCGGGCGTTAGCGGAATAGCTGATCTGCACCCGAGCGTGTGGGAAATTTTTTATGAAGCACTCTTCTCTAGGGGCAATCTATCTATTGTAGAAGTGGACACTGGCTCATTTAAGGGCCTGCCAGGATGGGCCCCAGTACAGCCTGAGGAAATACGGGAGCTTATAACCAATTTAAAATCAGGGAAGGCCCCTGGTCCTGATTTCTTAAGCCCTGAAATCCTCAAAAGCGACCCTGTTAGATGGGCCAGTATTCTGGCGCCGCTCTTTACACACATCAACGAATCAGGGCGTTTTCCTTCAGCGTGGCTGATTAGCACTGTGGTGCCAATATATAAAAAAGGCGATCCTAAACAACCTGGTAATTATAGGCCTATTAGCCTGCTCAGTATTGCTGCAAAATTATACGCCAAGCTACTCCTGAATAGACTGCAAGATTGGGTAAAATTAGAGCAGCTAATTGAGCCTGAGCAGGCCGGGTTCCGCGAAGGACTAGCTACAGCAAATCATATCTTGGTGCTGTCCGCATTGATTTCAAAATATACAGCTGCCAGGGGAAAACTTTACTTATGCTTTATAGACCTTCAGAAAGCTTTTGATATGGTGTGCAGGGAGCGCCTTTGGGCCAAGTTAAGAGCTCTAGATATAGATCCTAGGCTCCTGTTTCTGCTGATGAAACTCCATGATAAGAACTCCTTGAGGGTCCGTTATAACAAGAAGGGAGCTTTATCAAAGGAGATACAAGTACAAGAGGGGGTGCGCCAGGGCTGTCTTTTAGCCCCGCTACTTTTTAACATCTATCTTAATGACGTTGTGCAGGCCCTCTGCAGGGCAGATCTGCATCCCCCTAGGATGGGTAACCGTAGTATCCCGGTACTGCTATATGCAGACGATATGGTCTTGATGTCCCAAACCAGCATTGGTTTGAGACGTGCCATGCAAGCCCTTGGGGCTTATTGCCAGGCAGAATTATTAATTATTAATTATGCTAAGACCAAGGTGCTGGTGGTTGGAAGTAGAAGGGAACAGAAAATCCAGCGCTGGGTAATTGGCTCCAACCCCATTGAGCAAGTACAATGCTTCAAATATTTGGGGGTGCTTTTTGCCTCCAATGGAAGCTGGAAAGCCCATTGGGTGGCTGTTCAAGCCTTAGCTAAGAAAACCTCCAAGGCCATAGTAAGATTTTTCTATGGAAAGGGTGGCAAACTGGTCCTTCCTGCATTATGTCTGTTCAGAGCAAAGGTCGTGGCCCAAATCCTGTATGTACTCCCTGTATGGGGTTTCTCGTTTCTATCTGCCCTGGAATCAATCCAGAATGGCTTTCTGAGAGCTATTATGGGTGTGCCCAGAGAAACCCCGCAGGTAATCTTAAGAGCGGAGGCCTGCGTGCTCCCGCTTAGAACCCACGCCCTCCAGGCAATAGCAAACTTCTGGATTAAGACGGTTTTGTTTCCTCCGTCTGGGGAGTCATTGCTGACGCTAACCCTGGAGTGTGGGCTAGGGAGTATGTGGCTTAGAAGGGTCGAGTGTGAAATGCACTTGTTGGGCTTTACGGCAGAAAGCCTAAGCCAGTGCGGTGGGGCTGCGGCGAGACGACTCCTTAAAAGACGGATACTGGACCAATCCCTACAAGCTGAGAGGGAACGGATGGTGGCCCAAAAAATCGCCTTAACTTATGTACCCTATAAGGTGGAATCTATAGTTCCATATTATTTGTTTGTTTGGGACAACCCCGGGCTGTGGGGTGCTTTCCTTAAAATAAGGACCAATACGTTTGCCTCAGCGGTACGTGAAGGCCGATATAAGAAGGTCCCCTGGGCCCTTCGGATTTGCCCCATGTGTTCTCTGGGGGAAGTAGACACCATAGAACATATGATATTCCGCTGCCCGGCCTTAGTGGGACCCAGATGTAAATACTTGGGGAGGCTGGGGCTGTGGCAAGACCTCGCTGCTAAAGGCTTACAGTGGCTCCTCAATCCGGAGGACACTGCCCAAGCGAGGACTGTGGCATGGTTCGCTCTGGCTAGCCAAGGCATTCGTAGCCCCTATTTTACCCGCCCATAGCATCTGCTGGAACGCCCACACACTCAGGGCGGCTGGCCCGCTTATAGAAGACTAATGAATGGATGGTGCAGGGGCTATGCTCTACCCCAAGTAGTTGAATTCGTCCCCCTTTTTTTTTCCCCTGCGGGGCGAGGAGATACATAGGAACAGTCGGTGGTCTTCTGTCCACCCTATTTTAAACTTCTACGGTGGAGCTATTTGTATTTTGTGAACGACAATAACCACAATTGTATATCTGCTGTATTTTAATTTACTTATTTATTTGAATGTGTTTGTTTGGTACAAGATTGTTATAGCCTAGGAGGCAAACAATAAAAAGTCTTGACCTGAATATCCCAGTCCTACCATATTGAGAGTATAGATTAAAGAAGATAGCCATGGAGAACAAAGAACAGGAGACCTCATTTTAGCCTCCCAAGTAGCACATTTTGGGCAGACGTCCTGGGCTGAAGATTAACATCTTAAACCAGTAACAAAATATATTCAAAAGGAAATTATCAAAAGAACTGATTCCGATGACATTCAAATTTTAACAGTCTGCTGATATGGAATTCGATAAACCCAGGAAAAATCTGCAGAACTTGTTCTGTGAAATCTCTATGGCCCTTTTTACACAGACTCTCTAACACCGATAAAATGGGTATTACATTTTATTATACATGGTACAGGGCAACACTGCAGCCCTGCAACATGGGCCCTTTTCACATGAGATGCTTCCACCCAGTTTTGCTGGGTAGAGGCGTCTGTAAAACACCACTTGCGGTGGGTGTTGGTGCGTGCATGCTCCCATGGAACACCCACCTCCACCCACCCACGGAGCAACGGACTCTACTGCTGATTGCTCCGTGGGTGGGTGGTGAATGGAGATGGGTGTTGTGCGGGAGCACGCACGCACCTACACCCACTGCAAGTGGTGTTTACACAGACACCTCCACCCAGCAAAATTGGGTGGAGGTATCTCGTGTGAAAAGGTCCCATGTTGCAGGGCTGCAGTGTTGCCCTGTACCATGTATAATAAAATGTAACACCCATTTTATCTGTGTTAAGAGTGTCTGTGTAAAAAGGGCCTATATCGTTACCTGCCGCACGCCCCAAACTTCTGCTCCATAAGTAATTTGAGGAATGACCTTTGCTTTAAAGGCTCTCAAGGCTGCTAGGACAGATCAACTTGCATGTGCCTTATGAAATTTTCGAATACCCATAGAGCTTGCAGGCTCTTGGTCTTAGCACTATCAGGATGCTTTGCCCAAAAACCCCCTATTGCAAAAAGGACACCCAAATAGCGGAAAGATGTCACAGAATCAATTTTACACTCATCTATATACCAAGAGTGGTTCCATGAATGCCTTCCCCATTTAATTACCTTGGTTTTTCCATGATTAATGTACAGGTTGTTAATTTTTCTTAAGTCTGAAAAATGTGTCATGGCTCTTTTGGAGACTGATTGGGAATCTCGAGATGATTATAGCATATGCGTAAAAAAGGACACCCACTTGTGTTGACAAAAAGTTTTTTGGGGAGGGGTGAGTTAACATTTTGTAATTCTATATCATTCACATATATGTTAAACGAGGGGAGCTAACAGGCACCCCTGGCGAACACCCCTAGTTGTCTTAAATCTCCCTGTTATCTCCCCTGCTGAACCAAATCTCACACATGCCCATGTATTCCAGCATATTATTAATGATCATTATCCCCCAGGGATTTCCCTGGAGGGATTGTAAGAGCAAAGCACCTCTTACAGTAGGTTCCGGTTACTTCTTGACCTTCTGAGATTTCCTATGATTTTCTGTCTACATATCCCTTCACTTAACATAAACACTTCTTCATTTTAGCATCACATCCAAATCCCTATATAAGCCGACATTAAATCCAAACCAGAGGAGAATACAGAGGAGTTTTATGCATGATTAATATTGTGCCCAAGTATAAAAGCCTCCAGCTCCTTTTTCTCTGTGAAGATCTTCGTCCATTCCAAAGAATGGTTAGCCTGCAGGGAAACGATATCTGCTGTTCTAACCTCATTTCCTTTACGGTTCCAAAGTATTTTGCCCAGCTTCTTCACTTCTGCATAGTCAGGTGTAATTCTTATTTAACCTTCTCTGCAGACAAGTTGCTCCTTTTTCTTGGCTAGTTTTAGAATTTCTTCTCTCAGTGAAGTAGAGACATTTGGCAATTATAGGTCTTGCAGGATCTCCTTCCTTGGGGCGTGGGCGCCCTATGTGCCCTTTCTATCTGGGTCTCATGAATAGCTGCAGCCCCTGGGAAGTTAGTTTGTAAGATTTCTTTAATCAGCTCTTTTACTCCCTTATGTTCAAGCACCTTCTTCAAGCCCATTATTCTCAAATTACTCTTCCTGGACCAGTTTTCCAGGTCCTCCACCTGGGTGAGTATAAAGGATACGGAGTCTTAACTTGCATATTTGATGGAGTTCACTCCAGAGCAGAGGGAACAAATAGTCTGGGATAATGGGCTGCTCTATAGGCTATGGGTCCCACGGGGTTGAGAAGGGACCCTGGAACCGTATCGCCAGCTAGTGGTACCCCAGAAGTACAGGCAGCAGCTCTTAGTTATTGCCCATGACGTACCTTGTGCAGGACACGCCGGAGACTGCTCGCTAACTTTTACTGGCCCAGGTTGGCCCAAAATATGACGGACTATCGCAAGTCCTGCAAGACTTGCCAGAGAACAGGAAAGAGCAGGGACAAGAAGAGGGCTCCCCTACAACCCCTACCTATTATTGGACAGCCCTTTGAGAGGGTGGGGGTAGATATTGTGGGGCCTCTGAAACACAGGATTCGAAGAAGGAAGCAGTTCATTCTAACCCTCGTAGATTTTGCCACAAGGTACCTGGAGGCTGCGGCTCTGAGCTCTACAGAGGCCCCAGTAGTCGCAGAAGCCATGATAAAGATTTTTTCCAGCTGGGATTTCCCTCCAAGATCCTAACTGACCGGGGAAGGGGGAGGAGTGATTTCCTGGCTGACATAATAGAGCATCTTTGGAAATGTTGTGGGGTTAGACACCTCAAGCACACAGCATACCACCCCCAAACAAATGGGTTAATGGAACGATTTAATGGAACCCTAAAGGGTTTCCCTCTTCCCTGTCAATTGCCATTGATGGGGTCTCCATTCTCCCTGTCCCCCACGCCCATAGCTTGGGCTTGATCTTTGACTCGCACCTTACCTTCAAAACCTACATTGACTCGGTTGCCAAATCCTGCCGCTTCTCCCTCCACAACATTGCTAAGATCTGCCCTTTTCAGTCTGTCTTCTCTGCCAAAACTCTCATTCATGCCTTAGTCATCTAATGCTTCGACTATTGTAACCTCCTCCTCGCTGGCCTTCCCCGGTCTCACCTTTCTTTCCTCATCTCTATTCAAAACTCTGCAGCCAGGATCATCCACTTAGCCCGTCGCTTTAACCATGTGCAGCCTCTCCTCTCTCCACTGGCTCCCTCTTCCTGAGCGTATTCTGTACAAGCTCCTTGTCCTCACCTACAAAACCCTTCACCAACCTCGCTCCCCCCTACCTCTCTGCCCTGATCTCCCTCCAAACCCGTTCGAGCACTCTGCTCCTTTTCAATCCCCTCCCTCATCCTCCCACACCTCCCCTGCTCCCCCAACTGCCTTCGTCCCTTCTTCCTCCCTGCTCTCATCCTCCTTGCCCCCACCCTCCACACCTTCAAGTCCTTCCTCAAAACCCACCTCTTCCACTCCACCCTTCCTAACTCCTGCTAATCATCCCCACCCAGGATTATCCCCCACCTGTTATCTGTAAACCCCGTTTACTGTAACCAAGCCAAGAACGTGTACCTGAGTTCTTGCATCCTCATGAATGTCACAGCGAAACCCATGCAGCCACTACTCGCACATGCACAGTCCCCCATGGAATTCCTTTTCCAATACAGCAATTTTTGCTTCCAAAATGGCCTTCCTTTTTTCTCCAAGGTGTCCAATATTCTTAGAGATCTCTGAACGTGCCTGCCTGCTTTAACAACAGTAGTGGTTCTCTTCTGTAGATATTCTGAGAGTATTGCCAGCTCATTCAAAACATCATGCAAAAGTGCAAGGTCAAGAAGAAACTGTTTTGAAGATAAATGCTTGTATAAACCATTATAAGTGGATCTCATAAGAACTTGCAATCCATCTGGTGTCCAAGACTTGACTAATCTTTTTAATCTGTTCATTCAGCTGGCCTGAACATTTCTTTAGTTTGCATTTATTTTGTGGGAACCTGCTGTATAGCGAAGATAGCTTATCCATGAATGAATGGAAGTGATTCACTCCCTGGACTTCTGAAACTATCCCCAAAGCAAGCTCTAATCTGTGGTTAAAGCAGTGCCATACTACAATGTTAGGAAACATTTCAACAAGGCATTGGGCAACTCCCGATTTCCTTCCTAACATCACACTAGCTCCATCGCTAACAAAAGCGACAAGACTTTGCTGAAGATAAGCATGATCGAATCCACGTGATTTAAGACAATCAAAGAGAACTTGGGTTATTGTTTCTGTTGTTAGTCCTGAAGGTCTATCCGATCCAGGAAAACTAAACATAGGGGTCTCTGTTAATTTCACATTTCAGATAAACAATTAATGTACTCTTGTCACTGAGGCTGGTGGACTCATCAATAAGGACGGATATCTTGCCATTAATTTTCTGTATACTGTTACAAATTTGTGATCGCGTTACTGATACAGTATGATCAATAATTTCAGTCAAACTGTTTTTTGAGCATAAACTTTTGGTAAGGTGTGCAGCATTTAGCTCTTCGAGCTCTAGCAGGTCAGAATGGTCAGTATATGGTTTGTCCTTTTTGGCTATGTATTAAGCAGTCCTAAAAACTCGGCAGGTTATTTCTTTTTTAGACTCATGTGACAATGATCAATGCGGCTCTCAAAGTCTTGTCTATTGGACAGATCAACCATGTCCTGCTCCAGGCGTTCTACAGGGGGGAGGGAGGGGGTTAGGGTTGGTAGGCACAGAAAGGTGATAGGGCAGACATTTGAATGCACCGCTGCCGCCACAGGGGCATGCAATCGGCCTGAGGTTATCTAGAGTCACCAAAGCAGTCAGGCAGGTTAGGGTTTGATTGGGATCATTTTTATTACAGACTATGTGATTTAACTATTTTTATATTTTCTATTTGTATATTTTATTGATTGTATTTATTGTTTTATCCTGTAAGCCACCCCGGGTCACCAGTGGTGAGAGGGGCAGAGTAGAAGTTTGAAAAATAAAATAAAGCAAATAAAATAAGTAACGGAATAACTTACTATGGGAACAGTCCACCAAGTATCATAGCTTACGTTCATTAAAATAAATGGGTCTCCTTTGAAGTTGTGGAAGTTTATATTTTAAAGCTTGGCGGGGACGTGGCTTGGGGCTGTCACGAAGAGCTCCTGAGCTTTTCCATTTAGCACTACACCACTGGACATCCTTTAATCCACAGTAGTAAATGCCACAGCCTATACATGCAGAAGATCAGACTACAGGATAATGGTCTCTGCCAACCTTCAAATCTATCAATTTTACACCTAAAGCTAAATTGTTGAAACTTTTTCACATGGATATGATCCATTAATAAGATAGCTGTTCAATATATGCAAATGAGGGGATTTAATTCCTGTTCTTATTCTCTTTCCTTTCCATTATTTTATTTATTGAATGCTGAACTCAAGATTTCTCGAAAGAGCTATCCACATTTTTGGCAACGTTTACAAAAACATTTTAAAATACTTTCAAAATTGTTATAAGCAGCTGAACAAACCAAGACAGCAACAATTAACCCAACTCGTATTCCAAGCATATTTTAGAACCTTCCTTGTCCCTCCCCCGCCAGTCAATTTAAAAAATAAATTTGAAGTGGTTACTGCAAACAGCTATACCTGCATCAAGGTATTTCTTTAAAGATTCATCCAGAGCAGGAACAGGCAGTGAAGGAAGCGAGCTCTGGTACTGAAATGTTCGCTCTTCAGAAGACTCGGTCACTTGGTTTTCCATGATGCGGATCTAAAGGAAAATAAAACTCTCGGTTATGAAGACTGAAACAGACTTCATCCCCACTCCGTTTTTCTCTAAGTCTAACTATGCAAGGATGTGTGCATGCTTTCCCCATCTCTGAAGCCTTGGAGGGAAAGGGAAATAGCATGTTCTTCCCCATCCCTGAAGCCTTAGTGAAGAGGGGAAGGAGAGAGAGCGTACATGCAAGCTCTCGTCACTGTCAGCAGGTTTAAAACAAGTTAACAGAAGTATCTTTTCACACAACAATCTGTGGAACTTGTTACCCTGGGATGTTGTGAGGAGCAATAGCACAGATGGTTCAAAAAAGGATTAGTTAAAACTATCTGCACTCAGATGCCACCTGTTTGGGGATCCCGCCGTCACACCTTAAGTCAGCAGGCGATCAGGCCTTTGCTGTGGCGGGCCCCTCAGTGTTGCTCCCTCCAGATGTTCGACTTAGTTTCTCCCTCCTCACCGTCAAAAAGCACCTGAAAGGGTTTTTTGTGTTCCAGGTGCTTTTAGAGGATCGACTGTTGTTTTCCCCTTCATGTGTTTTTTTTCCTCTCCGTCCCCTTTTAAATTGATTTTATATAGTCTTTTTATTGTATTTTACATTTTGTAAAACGTTCTCAGCACAATCTGGCAGAGGGGCACTGTAAAAATAAAATGTATTATTATTAAGTTCATGGAGGATAGCTCCATCAGTAAGCTCAGATGGTCAGGGATGCAGCCTCTGACAAATAGAAACCTCAAAGTGACCAACAGGGGCTGAACCACTCCATGTACACTCTATTTTTGTAGATTTTGCTCTGAAGCACACAGTAGAAGTCACTTTTGCAGACAGGACACAGGGCTTGATGGGCCATTATTCTGTCTCCAAAAATCTGTGACTGGAAAGCTCTGTGTATGCCTAGTAGCGCTATAGAAAGGAGTAGCAGTAGTATTCTAATCCAGTATTATCAATGGTAAATAGCAATATTGTAGTGCTTTCATTATTCAAAAAGTGCTTTACAAGCTTTATCTAATTTACCTTCACAACAAACTTGCAAGGTTGGTCATTCTTATTCTCATTATACAGAAGGGGAATTGAGGCTGAGAGATAGCAATTTGCCCAAGGCCACCCACTGAGTTCGTGGCTAAAATGAAAATTCAATCCAGGTCTCCCTGGTCCAATATCTACTAGACTACAATGGCGCTCTGTATGGAAGTTTGTATGTGTTTTCTTCCCATACAATAGCCTTGGAAAATGTTTTCTGAGCCAGGCACAAGAAATCACAGTAAGTAAGTAATTATTTATTGTTCAACCCGTAGGTTTTTACAAATAAACAAAACAAAACACAATACCATAAAATATAATACAAGTACAAATATAAATATAAATACTTAAATTAATATATATTGATACTAGAAATGGACTATACCACACAGTATCAAGTCTGCTCATTATGCACATAAAAAAAAAATGCAATGTGTATGTAAATCCTAGCAATAAACTAAAAGGTCGCAAATCACTTCAGATTTTACCCCATTGCCTCTACCTGTTGGGCTCGAGTCAGAGAGGCTTGATGACAAAAATTTGCCACTGCCCTAGATTTAATCGAGTCTACTGGATTAAAGAGGTTCACCAGGGTTCGAGATTCTCCCCTAGCAGAGCCAGCCGTCAAGAACTTAGACAAGTACCTCTGCCTGAGGGTCTGGTAAGCCGGGCAGTCCAGGATCACATGCGCCAGGGTTTCAATTCTCCTAGAAGCACATAAAACACAAATCCTATCCTCCCAAGGGGTTCCAACGTGACGACCCTTGAGAACTGCTGAGGGAAAAACATTCAGCCTGTACCTTGTAAAGGCAACTCTTCCCTGCGTGTAAGGCCAAGCGAAAACATAACCTGAGGGATAGTGGGGAGTGAACATTTCTTTATACAGGGGGGCAACCAACTGAATCCAGTAGGATATTTTCATCTTGTTGTGTTTGGTCCAGCAAGAAATCACAAGTACAAATCTCACCTCCAGTGACTGTGCTTCCTATGCACATAACCACGTTTCCCTTTAAGACAGACTCAGCTGCTACCTCATTTTACAAATAAGCTAAGAGAAAAATTACAAAAAGGTCATGCTAAGGACTTTGAACACTTTGATAGAACACTTTGATAGACCCAAAGCTCAACTGAGCCACACTGAGGATTCTGCTATTGTCTAGTAAATAGCTATGCAATGTAGCTCAAGAATGCATCAAGTCCTTCTCTGTTGTTTGATTAGAAAGACCAACAGTTACTCCTGTAGCTCAACTGCTAGAACTTTGAAGCTGGAACCCAACACCCATGCTTCTAGTCTGGTTTATGTAAAAGGAGATAGACGAGCATAAGATTAATTTTATTTTTCCAAGGCTCTTATTAAACAATAACTGGTTTGCAGTAGCATAATGAAAAGAGTTAACCTGTGGCTAATGTACATTGGTAAGAAATACAGCACAGAAAAGGTTCCAGAAAAGTAGTTAAATGTTCCCCGAGTTACATGATGGCCGAGCGATTCATGTTAAGTTACAGGACAGTACACATGGCAGCAGTAAGTAGCAGAACTTGCTCTCACTACACAGACTTTATGTGTATTTTTATTTTTGTCAAGATTTCTCCGAAAAGGCTGTAGGGGTTGTGGCAATCTTAACTCTGATTCTGTATAGTTTTTTCTGAATGAATTTTACTTAGATCATTGCAGCTTAACACTGTAGTACAAATAATACGATGGAAATATACAGTTCCAACTGTACATATGCAGAAAATGGTCTCTCGCTAGCAGAATGCTGACAAGTTGTTCAATTTAAGACTGGGAATCAGATACTTGGGCACTACTGAAATTCAGTTTGCCTCCAGGTTGTGTGTAGGTACCTCACTTTCAAGCATTCACATGAATACAGAGTTTTTATCGAAAGGGAGGGTGGGCTGCCGGTGGGTAAACAGGCAAGTATTCGATGTTAAGTGACTCTACACGCTCCCGTTCACACAATTAATTAGCTCTGGAAGTTAGTTACTTCAGAGTATGTAATCCTCTTTAATCATGAGCGTGTATCCCAAAGCGTGTAATCACTTGTTATAAAGCAGAGGTAGTAACCCTCAGAGTAAGTGATTATGTGAACATGGCTTTGGGCTGTAGCTTCTCTAGTTTTATCCCAGTAGCTCCACTTCAGGACCCTGTTCTTCTGCTTTCAGGGGTGACCAAACATTCCAAGGGACTCCACTAATATTCAAGTAGAAAAATTGGGACTGAAATATCTCTGGAGAAAAAGAGAAAGACCTAGCAATTAATCTTAGCAAACAAGCATATATAGTAATAGAGTCTGCATAATTTATTACCTTTGCTTTCTTGGCACCATCCATTAATGCTTATTATAAGTTTGTTAAGCTCTTTTCCACACCCTCAACTTCCCACCATTATAGCGTTATTTATTTATTTCAACACTTCTAACCCACCCCCTCCTGCCACATGGCAGCTCGGGGCAGCGTACAAGTAGAAACACAAAATAATAAAATAATATAAAATAAGATTAAAATTCATTAAAACAAAGTCACAGGGCAAGACAAAAAGTCCCCCCACCCCAAAAAAAACAAAAACACATCCCCCCACCCACTACCTGTCTCCCTCACCAAAAGCTTGTACAATTAAAGCCCTGAAGCAGCAGGGCTTGCCACTTTGTCGGAAAGGCACCATGCACACCTATGGCCCTGAAAAAACAAGTGTCATGTTGTTGTCACAAAAACAAGGGCACCAAACCTAGTCCTGGGCCAGACTGGCATGCTTTCCTATTTCCCTGCGAGCAGGGAGCCCTCTTTTTCAGGTCGCAGGGCTGTGGTGCGTTAGTCACCAGGCGGTTTATTCCTCTGCTTAGTTACTTGCTCACACTTTCCTCTCAGTGGGTTAGGAATGATGCTACGTGCAATGTCTAGGGGGGGGGGGGGTGTTCGGAGCACAGAGAACAAGGCAGGGTAGGGCCGAGCTCAGACAGAGCAACGCACTGGGCTTTGCCTTCAGGAGGCACCGTGAGAGGGAGCCTCCCACACACTCTGCAGATTGCAGCAACAGTGTCAGCCTCGGCTCCCTCTCCTCGCCTACCTGCAGCCCATCCCTGGCGCCGCTTGGGAAACCCCACGGCCCTTCCTCGGCCAGAACACCACGTCCTGTGCCTGGGATCCCAGGGACGGACATTAACCCATCCCGAGTCGGGCATCCGCACCAGCCTCACCTCATGCCACTGCGCTCGCGCCTTCCACCCTGTAGCTCCGAGCGCCGCCGCCTCCCTCTCAGTCACCTTTGTCCCATTTCAGAGCCAGCCGGAAGCCGGTGACGATTCGTCCAGCTCGGAGGCGGGACCGGTGCTGCGCTGGGTGCGTTGGGACCTGACTGGCAGAGATCGGGTGTCCCTTAAAGTCCGGCAGGAGCCGGTGCGGGAGCTCTGAGAGTCCCACCACCTCTCGAACCCCCTCCTTGTGCTCTGCGAGAGCACAGCCTCCGTCTTCCTGGGGGGCAGCCCCCATTGGATACCAGAACATTAGCAGCAGGCAACCCGCTTACCTCCTCAACCCCCCCCCCTAGGCCGGGACTGCGGCCTCCTCCGTGACTGCATCCGATTCATTGCTTGAGACGCTTTGAATGTTTTCCTCAGTTCTCCTTCAGCCCACTAGGGGCAAAATAAAAATAATGATTTTGGAAGAAAAACAAACGAAACCCGCATTTAGGCACTGGCACAATGTAAGGAAAGGGCACTCCTAGGCCAGCACCAGATCCTGTATGTGCAAACAGTGTGACTGTACAGGATCCCATGTGTTGAGGGAGTCTTCCCAATTCATGGAACCCATGAATAATCTTGAAATAACAAGGTGAGTGTGGAAAGCATTGACCCACGCTGGCTACATTGGAAGTCCTGACCCATCCACAGCTGGAGGAGGTTCTGGAGAGAGTCTGCCCACTACCGTTTAGCATGGGATCCCAGGCTATAAAATTCCTCAATATCCCTGTCCTCCAAAACACTGAAAGAACAATTGGGCCCTTAAGGTCATCAAATGAGAGCTGCTCTAATTGAAGGGGTAAAATAACATGCAGGATGCATGGATTCAAAACAAAGAATGATCTGGTGATCTCAAGAGCAGGTATGTAAAACCCACATCATTTAGGTTAGTGGTTCCCAAACTGCAGGTTGGAACCTCGTGGGATTTCACCATTTGCAGGTGTGATCACAAAGCTGATCACACCTGATATTTTGAACATGTCTTTGTTGTATGCGGCCATGGAATGATAAAGGGGTCACAGACAAAACTGGGAATCACTGATTTAGGGTTTTATACGGTAAAAATAATCCACTAAGGGTGTTTTCAGATGTGACGATAGCTCGCATTTCCAAGCTTTGACTTCTGTGGAATTGCGGGCTGCCTTCACTCTTGAACAAGCCGCCAGATGTTATCCCCAGGTGGTGTCGGTGCCTAGCCCGAGCTATGACTCGGGGAACATCTTGAGGTCACAGCCTGGGCTGAGCACCAACACCGCCCAGGGAATGGCTGCCGGACTGGGTGTAAAGCGTGCTGCTGTGGATGAACGGCTCCTTTACTCAGCCCGGTCGGGGTTCCCCTCCGGTGCCAGGTGCCATGGCAGCTGCCATTGGCCACCATGGCTGCCTGTCAGCTGGGGTGGGTTGGGCCGTTGTGTGCAGCTTGAGATGGGGCTGCCGTAATGTTTATCTCCCCAACCCAGCTGCCTTAACGTTGGTTTGGCAGCCAGGCCAAGTCTCAGCCAGAGTGACAGCTCCCACCACCGCACAGAGGCAGGAGGCATCACATCTGAAAACATCCTAAAAATGTCAGCATTGTTCAGTTCTATTCCCAAATTTGACGCTGACCTGCTTGCATGAACTTGGGCACGTCACCTCACCCTTCTGTACCTGTGTGATCACTTACACTATTTTTTCTGTTTCTTTGAGAGACAGACTTTATCACAGTATATATGTGTTTGTACAGTGCATAGCATTGCAATGAGACTGATTTGGATAGAGATTCTAGGCTAGGGGTGGGAAACCTTTTCCCTTCTAGGGGACACTTTGAAAATTAGCACAAGCTCCAAGGGCTGCAATAGTAGTTGGAAGTGGAGTTGCTAATGGGGTGCGCTGAGAAGGGCCCATGGATCTGTCCCCTATACTTTCTGCAGGATATGCAACTTAGCCACATTATGTTTGTTATGTAGCTTTTGACCCAAACCAGTATTTTTCTGTTCAGAAAAACTTGCCAACATGGTTCTAACTCTGTGCAAATACGGGAGTATGTGCTGTTTGAAAAACCAGAAACATCTACACCATGTTTCTCTCACATGTAGTCAACGTAACATGTTAACCACATTGACTAGCCCACTTTTCTTTTTCATTTTCTGTCCAGTAATCAGCAAGGCATGGAGAAATGGGAAAGACTCTGTCCCGCAGAGCTTCTAGACTGCCGCCTGGCCTCTGTGACATTCTCAGAAGCCCTTCTCCTGATTTAAAAACGACATGCCCTGCTTTTCAGATAATTATCTGCAGTTACCTGCAGAGCCCTTTGCAGGCTCAAAACTCAAGCCCAGCCTAAGCTCCAGCCTAAACCTGGTCCAGATGCAGCCAGATTCTTCCATGCCTGGGCCAATGTAATCAGAAGGTGAGGGGTAGCGCCGTCCCCAGAGCATGGCACTCTGCAGGGGTTGGGCCATGTTAGGAGAGGGAGTGAAACACCTTAAGCCTGCCCCTTTTCTGACACCCCAACCCTGTGCAGCTCAGTGTCTCCGTACTTGGAGGCGAGGAGGGAAATCGTATCACAAAAAGAATGAGGTTTATGCATTTCCCCTGCCTCCATGGAACACAGTGATGTCACAGCATGCTGAGGGAGGAGCAACGGGCACATCAGGAAAAGGGTGGGGTTAAGGCATTCCCCATCCCTTCTGAAATGCCCCCACCCTGATGATGTCGCAGTACCCTGGGGGATGAGGCCTTTCACCTAGGGAGCCATTCAGGACACACTGGTTTTGTTCAGCATGCAGGGTTCTAGTTACATGGGAGGGAAATGGGGAGGTCCATAATTTGCCGTTAATGTGAGATTTTTACCTTGTACAGAAAGCATTCTCTAAAACTTTAATTTTATTTCAACTTGTCATTCCTTGGGCTACCGTGCCCTTTCTTCATCCTGTGTCTGTGCTGAGCTACTCTCCAGACAACACCACACCAATTATGCCCATCAAGAGCAAACAAGACTACCCCGTGTACCACAAAATGTGTCATACAGACATGGCCAGGGAGTTGTAGGGGAATTTTTCTCATGCTTCAGACCATAAGCCAGACACTCATCACTCTCCTGAAGGAGTAGCAGTAGCTGTTGGCACGGCTCAGGGAGCAGAGCAACTGCTACACGAACAGATCAAGAGAGCAGAGTTTGGGTGGCAGATCAGGTTCACTGACAGGAACAAAAGAAAAAATGGAAATATAATTCCTCATCCCCCATTCAGTGGCCTTTTCCTAATCGTACTTAAGTCTCAAAATAAGAGCAGTTAGCATCATGGATGATATGGGCAGCCCATATCTTTTCAGCAGCAGAAATTATGAAGGCCACTGCTAGTGACTCATCTGCAGATTCCTTCTCCAAGACACACACAGACTTTGAGTGTTTTTAGACAAGCGCCTCCTCACCCATACCCACCCATCATGCGTGCTGCAGGGCTGCATAGGGCACCAATTTGGCCTTGCAACATGCATGATGGGTGGGTAATGGGTGGAGAGGTGCTTATCTAAAAACACAACACCCTTTGTATATGGCAATTTTCAAATGAGCACGGTTGGAAGGCGGGTCTGTGTCCACTGAGTGGATCAGCCATGGAGCACCTGCGCACATGGCATGGTGGGGAGGGATTCAAACAAGCAATGTCCAGGGAGTATACGGCCCCCATCTTCCACCCACCAGCTCCGACCAAAGTTCAAATAGACACCCATTCCATCAGCTGGGCCAAGAACCGCTCAGCCCCCACGTCAATATGCTCTTGGTTCATGGACATGTGAAGCCACTGCAGCTGCTTCTGCCTACCCTCAGCTGGATGGCCTGGGATGAGGGACAGGGAAGGTGAACCCATGCACCCACCGCGGCATGCATAGCTAGCTGCAAGCCACAAGGGCACAGGGCGTGAACACACGGAACCTCAAGGCATGTCACACAACCCATGGGCAGCTCAGGAACACAAGGGCAAAATAAGCACCAGTGTAACGGATTGAGCAGGGCTTTGGCTCAGCGGGGCTTCTCCTTTAACCTCTGAACAGCCACCTAACATAAGAACATAAGAAGTGCCATACTGGGTCAGACCAATGGTCCATCTAGCCCAAAGCATCCTGTCTCCGACAGTGGCCAATCATGGTGGCTTGGGAGAAGCACCCAACAGGTCACAATGCGGGATCCATTCCCTGTTGTTTTCCCCCAGCTCCTGTCATGTTCCCTGATCCTGTCTGGCTAATAGTTGCTAATGGACCTATCTTCCAGAAACTTGTCCAAACCTCTTTTAAACTCAGCTATAGTACTGGCCCTTACCACAGCCTCTGGCAGTAGATTCCACAACCCAATTATACGCTGAGTGAAAAAATATTTTCTTTTATTTG
>QEPC01001049.1:259640-311130 GCA_003113815.1 Sphenodon punctatus | reverse complement strand
CTCTCTCCCCCTGCCATGCAGGGTGCCTGCCTCTGACTGGCACTGAATATGCTGATATTCATCTGAATAATGATCTTCACAGGGACAACATCAATTGCTTATATAATTGGTTTCCTTTATCAAAAGCTCCTGTACATTTGCTGAAATGGCAGGAAAGGTATTTGATACATTCTTGCCAGATATTCTGTAAACAGAATGGAATATCAAAATGTTACAGCTGGAAATGTATTTTCAGTTTAATGTCTTATACCCTTGGGACCCTTTATTCACTCTTTCTAAAAATTGGCAGAAGTATTAAGCATATGAAGGGACATAATATGCACAAGTTCCATGAACATTGGATGCAAGACAAAGAAGTTGTAGCCATGAATGTGTATGGACCTTTTCTTAAAATCACAACATTCAATTTTTTCTGAAATCGGTTCTCTGTATCTAATTGTTTTGAAATTTGGTACACTTAGTGTCCTCCATTGGGGGTACAAACTCCCTAAATTTCATCAAACTTGAATAAGAAACAAAAATTTTATCACTGGAAATATGTTTTTCAGTTTTTCCCTTTATTTCAAAAGCCAAATGTCATTTTCAGTTCCTGATTGCACCAAACTAAAGACCAAACCGAGCCCGACTGAACCAAATACCAAATCTGAACTCAAAGTTTGACCTGAACCACCGAACGGCTGAACATCCAAACCTGGTTCTGTTCACACATCCCTAACTCTGTGACTGTACGCTGTTTTGTTTTGAACACCAGGAAATGGAAACATTTGAAATTTCAAACATTTTCATAAAATTGTTTTGACATACCCACCCTGTTGTTGTTTTTAAACCTGCCCTACATGTATATAAACAAATGCCATGTCTGCCTTTATGCCATTATTACTGTTATAGTTGTCTGTATTTTGATCTTTATCTGCTTTTGTATTTCCCTCACCTTGGAAAAAGAAAATTTAGCTTCATATTTCTTTTCCAGGCTCAATTCAGGGTGTTGGTTCTCACCTTTAAAGCCCTACATGGCCTCAGTCCGACCTATCTGCGGGACCGCCTCACTCCCCGGGTCTTGGTCGACCCCTGTGGCCTGCTGGGGGTGCCTTCCTGGAGGTCGCCAGAGTCAATTGAGGGGCCACTATGGAGAGGACGTTCTTGGTAGCCACACCTTGGCTGTGGAACTCTATCTGCCCCCCATGCCTGGAACTCCCTCCCTGCCCACATCCACCTTGCCCCCTCCCTTTGTACCTTCAAATCCCTCCTCAAGACCCACCTCTTCCACTCAGCCCTCCCCGACTTCTTCCTCCCCTCATCTAACTCCTGCTGATACCCTCCATTCAGTACAATCTGTTACCTAAGGTCTGTGTACTCATATCCTCCCCACATGGACCAACCAGCCATCATTCTCGATGTAACCAAGCCAAGTGCATGCACCTGGGACCTCACATCCTCGTGAATGTTACACTCCTTGTCTCTCCCTCTGTTCCCCTTCCTTCATCTCCTCCCCACCCCCCTCTCAGATTGTAAGCCCTAGGGCAGGAACCATGTCTATTCAATCACTTTGTAAAGCACCAGGTACATTGCTTGCGCTATATAAATGTTTGCTAATAATAGTAATAAAATAACTCCCTCCCGGAGGAGGCTCACCTGACCCTGGACCTATTGACCTTTTGTCACTTGTGTAAGACCTGACTGTTCCACCAGGCATTTGGTGGAGGGATGCGTGAGAGTGGTTATGTGATGGGGAGGGAGTTATGGGAGGGTTTTGTGTTTTTTATATTTTTAAGTTGGGTGGGAATGTTTTTTTATATTTATATGATTTTATTGTAAATCATGATGTTGTTTTATATTTATATGACTTTATTGTAAGCCACCCCGAGCTGCCTGAGGTGGAGTTGGGTGGCGGGGTATTAAATTGTTAAAATAAATAAATAAATAAATATGTCTTAAGACTTCCTTAAGCTTCTGGCACTTCAGGTTTCTCTGTAACTTGTTTGTTGACTTTTTTTGTAGATAAAATCACTCGCATCCACCACAACTTTGATGCCACGCTTGTGGCAATAGGAGAACCAGAGGTGATCGAAGCCCCGTCCTGTCCTGTTTTATGAGATCGGTTTCAGTGGGTGTCCTTGGGGTGCTCAGGGCCACCTGTTGTGAACTGGACCCGTGCCTGTCCTGACTGGTTAAGGCCTGCCAGGAAACATTGGGGCCGTTGCTGGCTGGGGTAGTCAATGCCTCCCTTAGGAAGGGCAGAGTTCCTGGCTGCCTCGAGGCAGTGGTGCAGCCTCTGCTCAAGAAACCATCATTAGATGTTGACTCCCTGGCCGGTTATCAGCTAGTCTCTAACCTTCCCTTTTTAGGGAGGTTATTGAGCGGGTAGTGACTCAGCAGCTTCAGGGGCATCTGGACCAGATCAATTTTCTGGATCCCACGCAGTCTGGCTTTCGTCCGGGTTATGGCACAGAGACTGCACTTGTGACCTTGGTCGATTACCTCTACCATGAGTTGGACCAGGGTCACTCGACCCTATTGATCCTATTAGATCACTCAGCTGCATTTGATACCGTTGAGCATGAGTTGTTGGTGATTCGGTTACGGGACCAAGCTGGGGTAGGTGGAACTGTTCTCGAATGGTTCCGTTCCTTCCTGGCCAGTAGAATTCAATGTGTGGTGCTGGGTGATAGTTCATAATCTCCCCGGGGCCTCACGCGTGGAGTCCCGTAAGGTTCTATATTGTCCCCATACCTGTTCAACATGTACATGCAGTCACTGGGCGAGATCATCAGAGGGTTTGGTGTGTGGTGTCATCAATATACTGATGACACCCAATTGTTCCTTTCTTTTTCAGCTGACCCAGGCCCAGCAGTTGCGGTGCTTACCTGATGTCTGGCAGCTGTGGGGAACTGGATGAGGGCAAGCTGCCTGAAGCTGAATCCTGACAAGGCAGAGGTGATGTTGGTGAGAGGGGCTGAGGGAGCGGTGGCACCCATCATAGGTGGGGTCTGTTCTCTGTTGGTACCTCAGGTTTGTAATCTGGGGGTGGTCCTGGACCTGCAGCTCTGCTTGGATATCCAGGTGACGGCTGTGGCGAAGGGCACATTTTGCCAACTAAATCAGGTGTGACAGCTTAGGCCGTATGTCTCAGACTTGAACCGTGCCACCGTCATCCATATTTTTATCATCTCAAAACTGCACTACTGCAACGCGCTCTACGTGGGGTTACCCTTGGTGACAGTTCAGAGACTGCAGCTGGTGCAGAACACAGCAGCCCATCTCCTTATGGGGACGGGTCACCGCGAGCACATTACACCAATGCTTCGTTCTCTGCACTGGCTGCCAATAGACTTCTGGGCCTGATTCAAGGTGTTGGTTTTGACATATAAAGCCCTAAATGGCCTGAACCCCACCTATCTGCAGTATCGCCTTATTTTCTGGGTCTTGGATCAACCCCTGCCATCGGCTGGGAGCACCCTCCTCAAAGTCCCTTGGGTATCCCAGGTGGCAACAATGAGGAGGGCGTTCTCAGTGCCCTGACCGTGGTTATGGAACTCCCTCCCAATGAAGGTCTGCCTGACTCCGGACCTCCCCTCTTTCCAAAGACAATGTAAGACCTGGTTGTTCCACCAGGCCTTTGGCAAGGGATACTGGTGATGGGCTGGGTTTGAGAGGTGGGAGTGGGTGTTAGCTCTGCCTTGGGTTTTATTGCTGTTTTTATGCTGCTTTTTATTTTATCGATTTTGGATTGTTTTTGTATTTTTTATATGTTTAAAGATGTTGTAAACCACCCCGGGCTGCTGTAGCAGAAGGGGGCGGCAAATAAATCAAAATAAATAAATAAAAAAAATTAAATAATGGCACAAGTCAGGTCTAGTTTCCATTTCTATGGGTAAGACCACATGAGATGTTAACCCACATTGGGTGACCTTAACCCATATTAGCCTGTCATGCAGCTGACCATCAGGCCAGATGTTTGCCCACTTCCACCCCGGGGTGGGCAGCTGGCTGCTATGCGATGCGTCTGCTGGTGAGGTCACCTCCCATCAGGCCAGTCCTATGAAGCCCTGCCCCATGGTGAGGTCTGCCGGCACCATAGAGCTGCAGGTGTAGTTCACCATTCTTGTGTGTCTACATAATGGCAGGGGGCAGGATAGTGGGCAGGCCAGAGGGTGATGGGTGAGCTGGGGCTGGGCACCTGTCTGTCTGGACAGTTCCTCGACCTGCCCCAGGGCAGGACTAGTGACAGTGGCCTACCCAGTTTCCCCACGGGGTTGGAGGGGAGATCATATGGACTGCCACTCCCCAGGGTGTGGCAGCTGCATTTGCCCTCCCCAGGGTGGGTGGGGAATTGGGGCTATCCCTGTCTTGTGTACATTTACCCTTTCTCCCTTTTGATTAAGTCTCCTCCATACAGTGGTTGTGGTATATCAGGTTTCCTTCCAGTTGTCCCTCCCTCCCTCCTCCAAATAAAAGCACTTTCAGCTCCTGTTCTCTCTGTCTTCTGTACCTGTTTGCCATTTGCAGAGCTTAGTTCCAGCAGCCGTTGTTGAAGCGTATCTGTTTCCGATTCTGTTTCCATGGAAACTGAAGTAGTCATCAGAAACGGGGTAAGAGGCTTTACTGTCATCAGCTACTTGATTTTGCTTTTAGCAGAACTAGGTTTCCATGGAAATGATAGTGGGAGAGGGTTCCAGCACACTGGTGTGGATTTCAGCTGTACTTGCTGTCTGAGCTTTTTAGTAAATAGGAAAGCCCCTAAACTCCAGAGAGTGATGGAAAAAAATTAAGAATAATATTGAAATGGTTATATATTTTAAAATAATATAGGTGTTAGTCAAAATTGTCAGCTCTACGTGTTTAAAGTTAATCACTTAAACTATTTGGGCACTCAGTTTCAGATATTTTGCCACTGATTTTAAATGCCCTTACACATTTATTTATTTTTAAAAAAAATCTTTGTTACTGTATTTCCTACAGTGTTAAACTGGGGGAAATGATGTAAAAGCAGTGACAACTACAGTTAAGAGACACTCAGGTGGTTGATTTTCTCAGCTGGTTAATTTTTTTTGGACTTTAAAAACACAGAATCCTGGATCTGTGAAATTCTCACAGAATGGGAGGGCAGTCTAGACAGCCTTTTAAGAGTCCATCTAGAGTTATGGCTTTATGATTCTGTGATGACCGCATGCTGTTACTGCTAGATCTGTTCATTTTATCACTCCATTACTCATATTATAAGCTAACTCACCTCTATTGCACAATGTTGCCTAAATCTTCCCTGTGATAATCCCTGTATGTCTATAATAGGAAATCTCAAAATGGTGGGGGCTGTTTTTTTGGCTGACACTAGCATCTTCCTTTGGAGTGTTCTGTAATATATGAGTCTGCTGTGTATTTCTGCCCCTTCCACATTCCAATGCATGGTGCCAGATGTGTGCATTCTCGTTCCACCCTTGCTTCCAGGAAGAACTTAAAGGACAGGGCTGTGCCATCTGGTGCTCTCTCTATTCTTATCTGGGTAGAGTGACCTAACTCCCGGCTGCCTACCGCTACATCTCTGGAGTATCTAATCTGCCTGCTACACACACAGAAAACCCCGGGCACTAGTTCTTGCTGAATTTCAAACATCTTGCTGGTTCAGGTACTTTTGTGTCAAAGGGAAGCTGGGGTCTGGCAAGAGGCTGGGAAATAAGGTGGGGAAAGCAGTTTGGGCGAGTGGCGTTGTGTGTGATCTCTGTTTGTGGAAAGGGAGTTTCCATCACAGGGGAGGAATAAATGTAGGATTGTAACTAGTTGTTCTGCTGAATCCTTGTTCCAGGAAGGATACACTGATTAAGTGTGTTGAATCAGTAGAGGTGCTGAAAGGAGGTAATATTTTGCTTTTTTACATTCTTTGCTTTGAAAAAATAAATACCAAGCATGTAAGCTAGGTGTCTCCAGCATAACAAGAAACACAAACTGTCTTAATGTTTTCAGTGGTATAACCATACAGCTATAGACATGGCAAAAATGACCAGTATGAATTGTGAGTCTTAACTGTATGTTTCTGAGGTGTCTGCTACCCATTTCATTTGTAGTTCTCTTTGCAGAGGCGCAATCTCTGCGTTTGAAAAGAACACATCTAAATTGCAGTCATGTAGTTCTTAAAAATGAATGGGGTATGTGTGAAGTAGCAGAAAATTATATTATGTTAAGCTGTGTAACTGCTTTAAGAAGATACAAAAATCATGTTAACAGTTTTTGCAGGGTTTCCAAGCTGTTGTGCACATGACAAGTGTGCATCTCCATAGTATTGAAAATTTTCCTTTGCAAACATAATGTGTGAATGGATGGCAGTACCTTGGAGGAGGAGTCTGGAGTTTTGTTTTCTGAAGATAATATCTACCAAAACAGAAAAAGATAGAGACAAATACCAGTGCTTAATTTTTAAAGAAAGAGGTGCTGGGGCTTAAGACTGCCCTGGAAGCCCTTCCTCTTGCCTTAACACCAGAAGCATCACAGATGAGTATTCAGAGGGGGCAGGGGAGTTGCCCTTTCAGGCCCAGCACTCCTCATTCCCCTGCCTTCTTGGTCAGCCCTTCCTCAGGGCTAGATTCAGTTGGTGGGGGCTGGCACTGCCACTGATCAGCTGTTTGGTGGCAAAACACTTTCCTTGCCGGCCAGCTGATTGGTACCAGTAGTAGCACCCTCCCTGCCCACCCGCAGCAGTGCCATTCCCAACCCTATCAGGTGCCACTCCCAACCCTCTGGCTGGTGCATCTGCATCCAACTGTGGGTAAGGTCTTGCAAAGTAGCAGCAGTAACAGGGTCTGGAAGAGGTAACAGGGCTGAGCCCTGGCAAGCCTTGGCACGAATTAAGCACTGTGTATATTTATTTAGCACAAGCAATGTACCTGGTGCTGTCCTTTCATAATTAGAGACTGGTCCCTCCCCGAGAGGCTTACAGTCTAGGAAAGACCAGGGAGAGGCGAACATAGAGAGAGACGGGGGATGAAACCAACCATGCAGCTGGAACACTGGCTACACACTCAGGGAGGGGGGCCAGCCCTGGCATGGTCAAGTCAGGGTATGGAACTGACCTGTGCACGACTGGACCAGCTGGCAAGCACTCCCTCATCCACCCCCTAGTGGGAGAATGGAACAAACATGCAGCGGCTTGCCCCCAGCGCCCTGCCCCTAATGGGCAGCCATGGCAGTCAGTAATGGCAGCTGCCACGATGAGAATGGCAGTGCAAACAAATGCTCAGGCCAGCTTGGGCGGCCTTTGACCCAGGCTGTGGGCCCAGGATCATCCGGGCCAGCCACCTACCTGTGCTGGGGTAGCAGCAGGCCCACCTCTGGCAGCCCGGAAACTGACATCATAGTGAGTCCCCAGCCCAGACAGGCCATAAAGGGCCCATGTCATGTTGATTTCACCCAGGGATACATTCATGAAGTTAAGAAGTCACAGGTGCATATGCTTGACTATTATACCCCAGACACATGACATCAGGCTTTGGCTATGAAAATCCCAGGACTTTTTATACCCAATGCTCTGGATTGCAGACCGTTTCAAACTCTCCATCATGCACTCTTCCTTTCATAGCTAATTTTCTCAATATGCTCTCATCTACTCATTTGCGAGAACTCTAGCTATTTCTGCTTACTCTCTCCTCCAGCAAACTTTTAGTGTTCTTTTTCTCCACCATAGTTAACTTGACATAATAGTATAATAATGTGTGTGCTTTTCCAGTGATTTGCATCAGGGGTTTAAAATGGAAATCAGAAGTAGATAGACTTCTAAAGGTTTGCTGGGTCGAACAGTCTGGGGCTACTACAGCACTGGTCCCCTTTCCATCTACCACCACATCTTGACTGCTCCTTTCAGCTGCTCTTTCTTCAGATCTAGGTGGTGGAGGAGCAAGCCAGTCTGCTTTGCTGCCTTCTCACCATGCATTGTAATGGCTAGAACTACAAAACACAATTGCAGATGGTTCCTGCTGCTGAGTTGAATTCCTGACATTCACTGGCAGCCAGAACATGAGGGGGTTGCACGAATCCTGCAGGCATGTATCATATGATGGGTAACACCTAGCAGGACTGCTGTAGGGTCAGAGTGAGACTGGTTGATCCTTCATGAGACGTGCAGAGGAAGAGAGGGAGGAAGAGAGGATGCACTCAGGGAGTGCAGAGGAAGAGAGGATCTGGGCAATGTCTCTCTAGCTTGTGGTGCATGTTGCTGTCTGACTCCCTAGCTTGGGGGTGATTCCCCCTCCCCTGCAGATCCCCCATTCCCCATCTCTCTTTCATATATGGAGTGTGCAAAAGCTGCATGTAGGAAGTATATATTTTTCTTAATTTGTTGCTTCACTATTTTATTTTAGGAATCTGAACAGGTTTTACTTGCTAAATTTACTCCTGATTATTTGGAAACAGTATTCTAAGGTGAGATACACTCTTAATACAGCTAGACAATAGGGAACCATGGGTGACAGGCCAGATGAACATTGCTGTTTGCTGGGTTTCATTTCTAAATGCATGAACACTTTTTCTGAAAAAGGCAAACCAGCCTCGTTTTATAGAAGGTTGGATTTTAAAACAAAGCTGAGAGTTGGTGTCTTTATTCTATTTCTTCAGTCAGTATGCTGATAGTTCTTTCTTCCAAGGAACTATGAAATGGAAATGATGCTTGAAAGTTTTTTCCACTCCCCAAAGTATTTTTCATGTTTTTCTCAATCAGTGCTGAGGACCACTCAAGCTTTCTCCTCAAGGTTTATGTGTCTTTTTTACTGGCTAGCGGCAAGAAACAGTTGATTGACAGCAGGACTCTGCCCAAAGGCAGAAGTGAGAATTACATACCATAATTAATTAACTCTATCCAAGACAAGCCCCATAAATTATAGACCTTGCTGCACCAATCACTCCCTCTCTCTACCACCTACAAAGCTAGTCTCATAAGCTGCATCACTTTGCGTGTGAGTGATGAAAGAAAATATTGTGATATGGACTAAGTTTTGTCACATCCTCTATACTTGTTTGCTTCAAGGAGTCTTCAGAATGTGACTGTCTACTTTCCCCAGTCAAACGTGTGAAGAAGACTAATAATACTGTATAACAGTTAGCGGTGGTCTGCGTGTTGATTTCTGAAGATGCTGAGGGTGATATTGCTTGCTACACCTGGCCCCTCTACCTCACACAGCTTTTGAGGAGACCCTTTTTAAATATACTGTCCCATCCCACCCACTATTTCTTTTGCTCATTTTGAGCAAACATACTACTTGGCTCTCCACAAAAGAGGGAGAAACTGTGTTAAATGTTTTACAAGCCCTGGTCTGAAACCCTAGCACTGAGGTCTGTGGCTGTTCTCTGACATTACACTGGCTACTAGGCCAAGTCACAGACAGGCATCTTTTTGTTACATGTTTGTGACCTCTGAACCAGCCCGGCTAGATGTCTACTACTGGGCTTGTCATGCATGGGGGCTTCAAGTGCCGTGGGTCAACCAAGCAGAGCAAGTCCTTGTATTTTGTAAAGGTGATGCTTGATAATGCTTCATCTCAACAAGGCGGGAGGAATGGTGGCAAGCTTTTGTAAGCAGTGGCAGTGTGGGCCCCAGCAGAGGCAGCGGCAGGTTCCAAGAACAGTGGTGGCATGGCCCCACAGCCACCATCGCTCCTGGGGACCTGCTGTTCCAAGACCCCACCATGACTTCCCACTAGCTGGTACATCTTTCAGTAGGCATTTGCCATCATGGGTTTAATTTTCCCTGTAGCCAGGGCCCTGTATTCACTAGTTTCCCCATTGTTGGCAGCAATGGGGGAAAGTAAACACAGATCCCTGGCTGTTGGTGGAATAATATCTGTCAACGTTCAATGTTTCAAGCCCCCATTGGCTTGAATGGGCAAGGACTGCATTCTGAATCTGTTATGAAGATCTGACCACGTGGTTGCCAATGCCAACTAGAACTGAAAGTGCAGGGGCACACTACGGTCACTATGACCCTTTTCACACAGACACTCCAAGACTGATAAAATGGGTGTTACATTTTATTATACATGTTGCAGGGCTGCAGGTGTGCTCTATGGGTGCCCTGCGACATGTATAATAAAATGTAACACCCATTTTATCAGTGTTAGAGTGTCCGTGTGAAAAGGGCCAGTGGCTCTGATCCTGAATACACTCTGCTAATACAAGTCCTGTTCATTTCAACAGAGTTCATACTGGTTGAATGTTGTGAGGCTCAGTCAGACTGTATGTGAATGGTGTTAAATGCTTAGTTACTGGAAAACCAAGAAACAATGGTACTGCTACTGGAATAAAGCCCTGCTCATCAAGAGCAAAGGTAGCAGGATCTTTCCCTGATGCTGTATTAATAATTTTCTTTTTGCAGTTTGAAATTTGCATATATATTTTTCAGCAAAAACAAATGGTGTTTTAATGTTACACATTAAAAAATTATAATTAACATTTAAACATACCTCCAACATTTCAAACTGCCAAAGAAGGCCAAGACCTGTCATATTGGCCAATGTGCTCTGCCCCTCAGTGAATAAGCTCCACCCCCACACACACTTATAATAATAATAATTATTATTATTATTATTAATAATAATAACAATTAATAAATAATTTTATCATGTGGTGTCCCCCCATCCCCATCTAATGGTGCTCGGAGTGCTTTACAAACCATAAAATACAACTTTCTAATACTATTGCATTACTCTAGAGTTGATTGTGGCTGTTTTTTTGTTTTCTTTTAATCAAGTTCTGTATGTGTTCAGCAAGGCTATCCTAAGTGCCATGCAAAACAACCACCCTAAAATGCTGCCTGTCTAGTTCAGAATTATAATTGCACTAATGATCTGCCAAGTAGTGGATTTCCAAACAGTGATCCTATTGCTTTAGAGGACAGAGACCCAAGAACATCTTGGTATAATAACCTGTGTTGTTCCTTGTTAGTTCACAAGCACTGGGAGGATAGCATGGGATGAGTAAGGGTTCCATCGCTGTGTGTTGTTGCATAGCAAAGTGGCTAAAGAAGATGACACACCTTATTATGTAGATGGAGAAATAAGCAGAGGGGAGTTGCCCAAAATCACAGAGTGAAAGAGATGACATGGGAACTTGGGATTTTCTTTTTCCAGCCCTGTGTTCCTGAACAATAAAAAAATATTTTCCTGCTCTTATAAATTGCCTATGATTCTACAGCAACATTTAAATAGTTGGTTCAGAAAAGCAAAACTACAGGTTGGATCACATTTTGACTCAACTAGCTTGCCCATCCTTCCCTAATTGTCAATGCATTGTGCAAGGTCGGTGTTTTATTAAAGCCATGGTTGTAGAGTCATAGGAGGGCTAGGAGTGGCGAGGGCCTGATCCCTGGCAGCAGCCACACTGCGGGGTCAGCATAGAGAGAGCATGTTAGGCGGTTGCCCCCTCCCCCAGTGAAGAAACCAGATGGGCCATTGTTGGCTGTCCTGCCACGCCCTGGGGCAGGCTGAGCTGCTTGCCACATGAGTGGGCACTCAGTCCCGCCCTGGCCACCCTCCCCTGGCCTGCCCACTATCCAGCCACGAGCATGAAGTAACTGCACAGGAATTGTGCCAGCTCAAAGCCCCATGGTGGACCTCACCGCAGGGCGGGGCAGATGAGGACCGGGCCACAAGTGGCAGAGCGCTACCTTGGGCTGGGCAGCCTTATCCCCCTTTGGGAAAGGTTGCTATGCCTTGCATCCTTGACCTTTTCCCGAGGATGCAGGAAGTAGCACGCAGCTTCCCACCCCAGAGTGCGGTGAACATCTGGTGGCCGCTGGGCACACGAGCCACTGCATCATGTGGAAACAGTGTCCAAATTGTGGTAAGGCTGCCCAACTCGAGATAATGGCTCATGTGGCTGTACCCATATACTTACACAATTTTTTACAGATGAAAACCTGATCCTGCCCCTGGAACATACTGTCAAACCACTGAATGAGCAGCATAATTACAAAATGAAAAAGGGGGAAATGTTCTTTGAATAACAATTATCCTTACTTGCTATGTCTTGTTTTCAGTCCATTGACAGTCAGATGCAAGCTCTTTGAGGCAGAGATTTATATTTATTATGTTTGTACATAGGGTAGGGCTGCCAACAGTCCAGTTTTATTGCATGTCTCACAATTTTAAGAGTTTCTTAAAGTCTGAAAGTGTGAGAATTTTGCAGGTTATTTCTTAAAACCATGGCCCCTTTCCACACTTGCCCACATGGGCGACTGGGTGGGCAAGGGGGGGCATCTGTGTGACTGCCGGTGCAGGCAGGTGGGAGCGCATGCGTGCACGCTCCCGTGCTCCACCCATCTCCACCCACCTCCACCGATCCCTAAGGCATCGAACAAAATGGAGATGCCTCCATGCTTGTAGATCGGTGGAGGTGTGTGGAGATGGGTGTGCGTTCGTTTAACCAGCTGCCCACGCACCGCCCACACACCGCGATGCACACCCATCCTCCCACACACACCGTGACTCCTCCCAGCTCATGTGAAAAGGGCCTAAGTTTCTAACCCTACTGGCTGCAAAAAAGCTTGAAAATGTCACTACAGTGCAACCCTCAAGTCTCAGACAGAAACCAAAGGACCATAAGTGATTTTTAAAAGCGATCTCAAGATTTGGGACCTTACTCAAGAGTTTTGAACATTTGAGGTTGGCATCCCTGTAATGCAAGGTGCTTTGGTCCATCTGACCAAGACCTTTAGGTGCTGCCAAAATGTAAATGTTAATAAGCGTAAGAGTGATAAGAGAATATCCAAACCATCGGCCAGTCTCTAATCTTCCCTTTTTAGGGAAGGTTATTGAATGGGTAGTGGCTTGGCAGCTGCAGGAGCATGTGGACCACATCAGTTTTCTGGATCCCTCGCAGTCTGACTTTCATCTGCGCTATGGCACTGACACCTCACTTGTGGCTTTGGTCGATGACCTCCACCGTGAATTGGATCAGGGTCGGTTGACCCTTCTGATTCTGTTAGATCTGTCGGCTGCTTTTGATACCATTGACCATGAGATGTTAGTGATTCGCTTGTGGGGCCAAGCTAGGGTGAGCAAGATTGTGCTTGAATGGTTCCGTTCCTTCCTGGCTGGGAGAACTTAGTGGGTGGTGCTTGAGGACTGTTCTTCATTGCCCCGGGACCTCTCATGTGGAGTCCTGCAAGGTTCTATTCTGGGTCCTTTCCTGTTCAACGTGTATATGCAGTCACTGGGTGAGGTCATGAGAAGGTTTGACATTCAGTGTCATCAATATGCTGATGACACCCAACTCTCTCTCTCTTTTTCATCCGACCTAGACCCGGCAGTCTTGGTGCTTACTCTGTGTCTGGCAGCCATGGGGGACTAGATGAGGGTGAGACAGCTGAATCCTGACAAGATGGAGGTGATGCTAGTGGGGAGGGCGTTGGCGCCCACCATCATTGATGGGATCCATCCCGCACTGGTCCCTCAGGTTCATAGTCTGGGAGTGCTCCTCGATTCCCAGCTCCGCCTGGATGTCCAGGTGGGGGCTATGGCGAGGAGTGTGTTTCATCAGTTACATCTGGTGCAGCGACTTTGGCCGTATGGAACTCTGACATGGCCACTATCATCCATGCTTTCATCACCTCAAGACTGGAATACTGTAATGCACTCTACGTGGGGCTACCCATGGTGACAGCTCGGAGGCTGCAGAATGTGGCAGCTGCCTCCTCACAGGGACGGGTCGCTGTGAGCACATTACAGCAGTGCTTCATTCTCTGCACTGGCTGCCTATAGTCTTCCAGGCCTGATTCAAGGTGTTGGTATTACCTATAAAGCCCTATACAGCCTAGGTCCTACCTATCTGCAGGACTGCCTCACTCCCTGGGCTCTGGATCAACCCGAGGTCAGCTGGGAGCACCCTTCTCGAAGTCCACCGAGTATCTCAGGGGCGTTTTCAGTGGCTGCACCTAGGCTGTGGAACTTCCTTCCGGCAAAGGCCCAGGTGGCCCCGAACCTCTCCTCCTTTCGACAATGCAAGACCGTACTGTTCTGCCAAGCCTTTGGTGAAGGGTGGGGGTTTGAGGGTTAGGGTGGTAGGGTTTTGTACATTTTCTCTGTCATCCTCCATATGGATCATACTGTTTTTATGTTGTATTTATATTATATATTGTATTTATATTATATTTTTATATTTTTATTTTTATGAATTGTTAGCTGCTCCGAGCTGCTTTTAGCAGGAGGGGTGGGGTAACAATTGTGTAAATAAATAAATTAATTAATTAAATAAAATGATTGGAAGTGAAATTATGGGCAAATGAAGTGCATTCAGCAGTCCTGACACAAAGAAAAAGGGCTGTTTTAGACTTTAAGGGTTATTGGCTTATTGAGTCCCCTACACTTTCCAAAGGCACCATAGCAGGATACAGAATACAGGATCTTCATAATCGTAACGTTGTGGTTATTGCATTGGTTTCCCTCCCATATTTCACTTTAGAAGTTACTTCAGCAGCAAACACAGGTGCAAAACAGAGTAAAAGATGCAAGTTGACATATGGGGGATTTTTTAAAATAATAAATGTCAGCCTTTTATTGTTTGTCTGTTTCCTCTAAAGATGATTTATTAGCCAGACAGGATCAGGGAACATGACGGGAGCTGGGGTAAAACAGCAGGGAATGGATCCCCCATCGTAACCTGTTGGGTGCTTCTCCCAAGCCACCATGATTGGTCACTGCCGAGACAGGATGCTGGGCTAGATGGACCATTGGCCTGACCCAGTATGGCACTTCTTATGTTCTTATGATGTCAAAAATGGAAGGTTTTTTTTAAAAAGGCTGGACAGTGGCAGCCATCGGTTGGGGATGTTGTAGCTGTAGACCACCTGCATCAAATCAGGGCGTTGGACTAGATGACCATCAAGGTCGCATCCAACACTCTGACTGACTCTAACTATCCAGACTAAAAACACTTTCATAAACCAGTACACATTCTTGTAGAAGAAATAAAATTGTTAGGCACTGGTCCTGTATGGCAGAGCCCATGGAAAAATCTGGTTCTCAATTCATTAACTTGTCTACAAATTGGGAATAACTCAGTCAAATTCTGTGGGTACATCAATATAAAATTGCATAAGAGGAAACCCATACTTGATCCCTGCATCAATAACATCAGATAAATACATTATATAAGTATGTTCTCTGCAGTGCCACAGCTTCTAATCCATTTTTTCTTTTCTAACAGGTGGTCCAATAGTCAGACTCTAGAAGTTCCTTATATTCACCTGTACTTGGGATATTGGAACTGACATACCAGCAGAAGTAAATAATATACTCGATTTGTTTACCCACTATAGCTAGTGGACATTATCCAGATGTTCACAAATCTAAACAAGAACAGGGAGAAGGAAATCGCAGGACAAAAGTAATAATTATTTCTGTTCTCCAGTACTCCATGATGGAAAAATGAAGCTAGGAAATTAACTTTAGCATATAAAAATTGCCCACAGAAGCTTTTCCTTATTTATTGACAAAGTTGCACAGGTGCGTTACTGTGACTAAGTAGGTTTAATTTTTACCACGCTTAATGAATACACACAGGTGTATTGGTGGGCGGGGGTAGTGATTAGGTGGAAGGTGTTGGTGGGATGGGGTTGGAGTGGGTGTTTTTGTTGATTTGTGTTTTAATGTTTTAATTGTATTTTATAATTGTACTTTGTAAGCCGCCCTGAGCCTTTGGGGAAGGGCGAGGTAAAATGCTAATAAATAAATAAGATTCTGTAGATATAGTTTTCAGATGGAAGATCAATCAACTTTAGACAGCTGTTGGTAAACTCTGGGCTGTGTGCAGCCTCTGCGGGGTCAGCCCTCAGCCCCCCCCATCAGCGAGTGTGGCCAGTGGCCCATGTTACACCGGCCGGCGATTCTCCTGCCGGGGAATCTCCCAGCCAGGAAACTTACACCGAGTTCTGCACGTGGGCACGGGGGGCTAAAAGCATCATCAGACTCATCCAGCAGATTTCAAGCCGACATTTGTAGGGAAAAAAGCCGCTGGACAAGGCTGATGACGCTTTTAGCCCCATGCCCATGTGCAGAGCTTGGTGTAAGATTCCCGGCCGGGAGAATTGCTGGCCGATGTAACATGGGCACGTGGCCTGTGTCTGGGTTTTGGAGCTGCAGCATGGACTGCTCTGGGGGCTCTGCAGAGCAGAGTGAAGAACTCACTACTGTTATTAAGCCAAGGAACAGCATGGTGGCTTCCCTTACTTGTGTGAATCATCTATCGTGGCTGTGCAGGACTGCTCATAGCTCTGCTTGTAGCAGTCCTGGGTTCTGCCCAGCTGGGGCTGTTGTGGTGGGCAGAGTCCTCACTCCCAGTCCATCAAAACAACCCCAGCTGGGAAGGGTTTTGGGACATGCAGGCAGACCGGGAGGAAGCTGGGGATTAGCGCTGATCCCCAGCAGGCAGCAGCAGCCTCTGTGGTTCATGCACAGGAACCCTGGCTGCAGCAGGGGCTTAGCAGCTAACATGGAGCATAAGGCTCAGTTGAAACCAGGTCCTGGAGTCGGGGGGCTTTGCAAGCAGACCGAGTGCCTCTAGAAAATGTTCATAATAGAAGTGGAGTGGTGGCTCCACTCCCTATGCCCTCCGCCCCTGCTTACTCTGAAAATTTCCTACTGATGCTTGGGTCCTTTGCAAAGGGCTCCATCAAGGTGGGATGTTTTCAGAGCAGGCAGAGGTGGAGTGTTGGGCTGAACGCTCTTAATGTTTTCTGTGGGTGCAGGGGGAGGGTTTGCTGGAAGCCATGGCGATGCTACCACCTTTGTGGGGGAAGCAGAGGCCCCCCACGAGTCCCACTACAACACTCCACCTCTGCCTGCTCTGAAAACTTCCCACCTTCCCAGCTGTGCCTCCCCCTTCCACTGCAGCAGCAGCTTGCAACAAGGCTCCTGGATGGGGCTCTTGCAGTGTTAGCAGCCTGCATTGCGGATTCTCACCCCACCAAGATAAGCCCTGTCTTTTCCCCTAGAGATCCTGCCCCCTTGCTTTAGGTGGGGCTCCTCACTGGGACATGAGCCTGGGCCCTGCACATCTGTGTCATGTCACTGCCTGGCTAGTTGTAGGAAACCATTTCCACACCTTAAAGCAGCTACATGTGGAGTGAAACCCAGGGTTAATGTTCCAGGTTTTTCTGGAACAACTACCCTGGGTTTGGCACATAGCCATGGGTCTTTGTGCAGCTGATGTAATGTGTGGAGCTGTCCTTAAGTGTCCTGGTGATATAATTCCCTCCTATCTCCCACTCCTTCCTCTCTGCTCTTACAGCAGTCAGAGCACGGAGAGCTGCTTGCTCTGATTTGGGGTGAACAGCAGCAGGAAGCTATTGACTGTGGTAATGGTGTCTTGCATACCACAGGGGTCTTGCTTAAGGGTCAGACCTGCGTCCCTCTGGTTAGGCTAGGTTGCGTGTCACTGCTTTAAACTCTGAAGGAAACTGAAGTCGCTGCCACACCTGCATGAATGGGTCCTTAGAAGCTCGGGAAAGGGGGCAATCAGGTGTGAATGATTCAAGGTGGGTGATTGAAGCTGCTATGTGTGTTTACACAGGTGATTGACAAAGCTGGGTAGCCCTTTTGTAAACACACATAAAAAGTTTCAATCATTCACCTTGGGGCATTCGCACCTGATGCGTCTGATTTGCATGCGTCCCATTTGAGCAGGTGTGACAAGTGCCCTGAGTTTGCTTGTTTTGCTCTTGAACTAGTTGTGAACTAAACTAATAATTTATTATTACTCATTATGATTATCAAATTAATATTAACTCATTAAAGAATGTTGCAATTTTCACATAGCAAAACTGCAGCTATGAGTGTCTTCTTTTAGGTGGGTCGCTGGGAGTCTGCACTGACTCCCAGTAGCTTTTCAGGCACAATTTAAGGTATTGTTTTTGACCTATAAAGCCCCAAACAACCTGGGTCCCACACATCTGAAAGATCACTTCCTCCCCTATGTCCTGACACAGTCCCTGAGGTCAGCCAGCAGGGAGGGGTGATCATAACCAGAAGAGAGTGTAGCTACCATAGAGCTAGGGGGTTCAGCTGGCCCCTGAATTCTAAGGGGGCCCCTTTGCAAGTGGCCTGAGTGCTGCTAGACATTTTCAGATTGGTAGGACCAACACCCTGCCTCCACTCACTCTGAAAATGTTCCAGTGGCACTCAGGTCACTTGCAAAGGACCTCTCTAAGAAGGAAGTTCTCAGAGTGGGCAGGGGTGAAGCGCTGGCCCTGCCCATGCCCACTCTAAAAACTTCCTTCCTGGTGGGGCTGCTGCCGCTCCAGGGGACAGGAGCTTAATAGGAGCCAGGGCAGTGCCACCACCTTTGTGAGGGAAGGCCAAGACTAGGCAGGAGAGGCCTAGCCCTGACGGGGGGTCCATAACTGGGGCATGAGCCCGGGCCCATCCCACCCTTGCCACACCACTGTTGGAACAACACGTCCATACAGCAAGAGCATGCAGAAAGGCATTCTTGGTAACTGCTCCGCAGCTGTGGAATTGCCTGACCCTGTCACCATGAGGAGGCAATGTAAGACTTTTTTATTTAGCCAAGCATTTGGCAGTCAGGGTTAGGGGTTGGCGAGGTTGGGGGAAGGGGATCTGTACGTGGTTTTACACATGTGTAATTATGTTTAATATCAAGCATTTATCCTTTCAGGTAACTTATTAAAATAGAAGACCTTTTAAAATTCCTAGTCACTTTCACTGCAGTAACTACAGCACACGGGATCAAATTAAAATAAACAGATCAGTGCAAACTAAAATTGACATCAGTGGGACTGCTTCTGAGTTAGCAGTTTCAAGTTCCTAAAGGGACTGGTTAAAACCACTTTCTAAGGTTAAACTGGTTAAAAACTATGACAGCAGGAATGCAAGCTTGTTGTTTCAAACTAAATGAGATCTGGAGCCTTGTTCATATTTTACCATGTGTGTACTTATTTCTTTTTTTCCCTTTCTTTTCAAGGATGGAAAAAGTTGTTAATTGTCTGTACAAAAGGCCTAATGCTTTATGCAGGCTGGTTTGCTTTTCTTGGGCTGGAGGTGGATCTCTCTATTTTGCACAGTGGGGTAAACTTTTTGACAGTTTAATAGAAGGTCAGTAATTTTCTTGTATTACAGATATAGGGCATTGGAAAATCGAGCTCTAGTTCCTCCTCTTGATCAGTGCCAAAGCTGCACGGCTTTGCTTTCCCACATGACAAAAGCTACAGTGCTTACCTCGCAGTTTTTCCACAGAGGCAAACGGTGCCCATTTTGTCATGTGGGAAAGCACCCATAGAGGAACAGTTAAGGTGTGGAATAATCCAATGTGATAAACAAATGCATTGGTAGAAAGCCAAGTTAACCTTTTAACTATGTTCTTGTGATGAGCACCCAAGTGCTCTTTGTGGGAGCAGAAGGTGTCAAGCACCCTTCTGGATCAGACCTTCCAGGCCCATGTTCTATTCCTTCTAATACCAAATGCTTTCTCAAAATTAAGCCAGGTTTGATGTTTTTTCTGAAAAGATTTTTAATGGGTCAGCAATACACTATCATACTTACTTTAAAAAAAAAAAAAAAAAAAAAAGCACAGCTGAAAATTGCCAAAATGTTTAGTAAGAGCCTTTTCAGGCAGCAGAATGAATTGCAGTTTTCACCACTTCTGTGCAATGGTCGCATTCCTTGGATTAAAACCAAAGGTCACCCAGTGGCTTTGTAACAGTAAAATGGCATTTGATTTCTGGATGAAATCATTCCCATGGCTATCATGTTGTATCAGCTTTGAAAAAGACTCGTAGGTGAAGTATCTGAAAGGATGAAGCATTGGCCATTTTCCAGGCCATTTACAAGGAAAAAGAATAATTTGGCTTTAAATGAGAGCATTAGCATTAAAATAATACCAGTCTTCTAAACTTCTAATACTTCCCAGTGAATTACTATGCAAGCTACATCCAAATTTCCTTGAAGTAGAAACAGTCTTCTGTTTAGGCAGAAATCCTTCCAGAAAGTTACTGTGGGGAGGGGGAGGGGGGGAGATCTTGGAACAATTGCAGCCTCTGTTGAGTAGAATTCAGAGACTGGAATGTGCCCTAGAACTGTTTTAACTGTACTCAAAAGAATGATAAAAGCCCTAAACTATATTTTTGACCTACCTATTATATGTTATGTGGCAGCTTATTTTACAAACAGTACAACTTTGTGCATTTGACTCTTGAAAGGCTTGTCACAGGAAAAGAAGAATGTAAAAACAAACTCATTCTCCAATTGTCATAAACCAGTGTTTCTCAAACTGGGGAATAGGAGTAGCACCCTTTTAAAGGGGCATGGAAGGTATTTTCAGGGGGTCAGGGCAAGAAGCAGCACAGCTGGCATACACCTAGTTCCACTGATTGTGCTAGGGAGACTTTCCAAAATGATGGAGTAGCATGGAGAAGAGAAGGGGAAGGGGGGGAAAGAGGAGGAGCAAGAACATCCCATAGAGCAATGGAGTTCAGTTGAGCCTGGGCCCTTTGCAAGGTGTCTGTGCACTGCCAGAGAAAGCTGGCCCAACATTCTGCCCCCACCCACTCTGAAAATTTCCTAGTGGTGCTCACACATATTGCAAAGGGCCTTGCCATGAAGGAAGTTTTCAGAGTGGGCAGGGGTGAAGAGCTGGCCTTGCCCACTCTTAAACTTCCTTCCTGGCAGGGTTGCTGAGAGCCAGAACAGCACCAGCACCATTGTGGGGATAGATCAAGGCCTGAGCCAAGACCCATCACATCCTTGCTACACCACTGAGCAAAGCATGTGTGTGTGATGTGCGGTAGGGAAGGGCCTCAACTATCACAAACAAGAGGTTAGGGGACATAGTTTAAGAAGTTTGAGTAACACTGCCCAATGCAACAATCTGGAGGGTTTTTAAAAAAAAATAAAAAAATTCCAAGAACAATTGAGACCAAAGCCACTAACCGTGGTTCTTATTTTTCCTATGGACACTGCTGAAAAGCTGGCAGAGAGGAGATTACCCTAAAAGGCAATATTACCCATACATTGTATGAGAAGACATTTTGTTAGAAAATGTTCACACTACTTCTTCAGTTAAATTGTTACTAGAAACGCCCTAGGTGCCCCCAGTGATGTGGGTTTTCTGGAAAATAGTCCGATGCAAATTTTCTGAAAAAATTTCCAATGCCTTAGATCAATTCGGATTTGATTTAGCATGTTTATTTGACTTGTACTTAGTAAACAAAACACAAAAAAATACATGGTTTTATGTGCTGGATAAATATCTCAAAGGTTTTTGCAGTAGCCAAAAGTAGTTAGAATAAAAATTCAATAAAGCACAACCAATGTGGTTTAAATGTTCAAACAAATTCAAAGCTTTACTTAGAAATTATTTTTATTGGAATCATATTGGTATTCATTCATTGTTACTAATTAATTTTATGAAACAATGCATTTTTAGAACCAGAAAAATAGTGGAAAATATTCCACCCCACATCACTGAATAAATTGGGGTGTCATTGTAGCAGCTTCCTAGTAATTGGCTCTCCCTGCATGGAAAGGTTTACAATCTAAGGCCCCAATCCAAAGTAGAATGTGTGCGTGTGGGGCACATGCAGAGCTTGGACTAGGATCTAACTAAACAAGACAGAATTTGTCTCACCCTTGTGGTGGTGAATGTGAAGTCTTCCCTTATGTAACAAAAGAGCTTGTCTTTGCTTTCTGCAGAAGGACAGCCAGATTGTCCTAGCATTTGCGCTGCCAGGATTCCCTGTGGGTACTTTGTTACTAAAACAAATTAAAATCCACACCCTGACTCTCATAGGCCCTTTTTACATGGGCAGTGGTGGGGGGCGGGGGGAAGGGTGTGCTGGCACAGTGCGTGGAGATGGGTGTGTGCCTGTGGCAATGGGCACACATCTATCTCCAACCACAGAGCATCCTCCGTGTTTTCGGATAGCTCCATCGGTGGAGATGAGTGTGTGTTGGGAGCACATACACACCTCCACACACTGCCTGTGATGTTCACATGGGTGACCACCACTAGAACACGCATTCCACCCACCCACCGCTGTGCCATTTCCATGAACACCCCACTGGTGAGACACCCTCCTGCACACCCAGGAGGTGGGGGCAGGTGTTTGTGTAAAAATGGCCATAGTGGTGCAAACTTTAAAGTAACTAAAAGAACTGTTGCATTTTCCTGCTCTAGTATACTCTATTCGGCTTGCTGGAAGAGAATCTCGTATTAAAGAACCTTTTGCAAAAGACATGAACACTATTGTTAATGAACTTGCTGGTGTTTTGCATCCAGAACTTGCAGAAAAACCTTTTGCATTTTTTGGTCACAGGTAAGCAAAAATTCTTTTAAAATATTATGGCCAAAAAGGCTTTAAATCGAGATAGTTACTTGTCTTAGCTGTGGAAAGTGGGGACATTACTTCTTTGAATAACTTCTTCAGGCAAAGACTCTCCTTCTGACTCTCTCAGACTGATATTTCATCAGGACTTTTCCCACTACACCACGAGTATGTTGCTTTCTCAGTTTCTCTCCTCCTCATAATGGGACTTAAAAGAACTGGATTAATATATGTGCAGTCAGGAACACAGATGGAAAATAGACCCCTCTGTTGTGGTGGTAGCAGTATTGCCAACCCTCCCCTTTAAAAACTAGGGAGCTCATGAAAAATACATATTGTAGGGCTACACTGTATTTTTCACAAGCATCTTGATTTAAGGGGGCAGGTTGGCAAAACTGTAGTAGTCACAAGTAATTCTTTCCATTTTCAAAATATATGGGAGACATCTTCAGGCTGTAGATGTTCCTGCGCTGGTAATAGCTCCCCAGCGCTCCTGGCCAGTTCTTGTGACCTCCAAAGACCGTGTCCCCCACCCACAGTGCCTATGAGTGGCGGGCCAGTTTGCTGGTATGGCTGGCCACCGCAGTTCATACAGGCAGGGTGGCTGTAGCCACCTATTGCCACAAAGCTATTTGGCTTGCCCCGCATGAAGCACTCTGGATTTCCTGGCAGTGCTCTGTTCGTACCATGAGAGGGTGCACACATCCTCCCACTCCATCTTCAGGCAGGCGGTCAGCTCAGTGGCTTCCGAGTGGCCATGCAGGGTAGAATCTCATCTAAAACACCCAGGAAGTGGTTTGAGGATCAACGGTTAAGCCAATCAAATCATATCAGGTTACAATATAAACCTCTAAATAGCACAGAACCAGCCAATGTGGGCCAAGTGCTGCCACAGAGACATTTGGGACTAGTTAATTCATTGTGCTAATTGTAAATAAGCTTTTTAACGGAGAGAATATTTTCAGACAAAAGCCCATTTGAGGGATGTAACTACTGACTGTACAGTGCCAGGTACATCGCTGGCACGACATCATTAATAAATAATAATAATTAATAATGGCTTTAACGAAGGGAGAAAAGTTATGCCAGTTCCAGGATGTGACACTAAAGAACATGTTGCTATTTGGAATTCCTGGCTAAACTTTACAGGTTCAGGAACTTCCAGTATAAGTTACTTCCAGCTAAGAGTGGACTAATGTTGCGATCCTTATTTAGATTATGATTTTGATTACCCCATGAGTAAACGGCCACAAACACAAATATTTGAAACACATATTTGTTAAGCAAGTGGATGTTGGGGAATATCCTTTTTAAACCAACGAACTCAAACTGGTCATACAGTACATTAAAGTAGGACAGAAAAGAGAAAGACAGACAATTAATTTCTATATATGAATTAGCATTATCACCCTTTTACATTAAACACTACATTTAAACACTATTTTAATTAACAGAAATTAACATTAATTAACAGAACCAAAACATATTGCTTAAGTGATGTGCTTCCAACAGTTTTCCTTTTCAAGGGTAAACAAAATCCTAAGCTTGTCTTCTATTGGAAAGGAATAGCACCTCATGCAAGCATAGAATCATGTCTACATTGATAGTTTTATGCAATGTGCTTTTAAAAATACCAATTTTCTACCTTTTCATACAGTTTTGGATCATATGTATGTTTTGCACTCGCAGTACACCTGAAAGAAAAATATGGACTACAACCAGTGCATCTTTTCATATCAAGCATGGATGCCCCACATGTAAGTGGAGATATTGGTTAGTTTCAGCTTAACAAATATCATATTAGTTATATCCCTAATGTAGTAGGGTTTTGTTCTTCTAAACTACAGCTGATGATGAACCTAGTATGCATCAGGATCCAAGTAACATTGGATTTGATAGAGGGAACAACACTGCATGTAAATAACCCGAGATTCCAAGGGTATCACACATTACGTGTTTTGATCATGGACTTGATATTCAGCTGGCCTCCAGGGCAAAGATCCAAAATACTCCTGTCGCAGTAGTGATGTATCTATCATGTAACTGACTACGGCACCCTTCGCCAACTCCTCTGCATGAGCCTATGGTGTCTCTTCATCTCCTAATCCTTAGCCCATTCTCCGTTGTTTTGCTCCTCTTCTCACCGCCATCTACATGTAAATTCCTGGTGTCTCTGATCCTTCTTAGAGGATCAGCAGGGACTTTTTTGCCTCCACTCTAAGTCATTGCTTGTATCCTAACCTTTTTCTTTGTGTAAGCAATCATTGCTGGATCATGGAGTACCTTAAGTAGCACTGTAGCTGGATTTTTGTCTTTAATTGTTTCTCAGTTTCTGGTCATTTAGTTTGGTTTCAGCATTCAAAATTTTAAAAGGCTCACACAAAAAAGAAAAGAAAAGAAAAGGAGGGGGTGGGGCTCAAGTATATCAATGGGGAAGTCCTAACTGTGGAATGTACTTGTGTATCTGCCCTCCTGTCAGTCTCTTGCCTTCCTAATAAGTTGCATTTCCAAAAAAAATTATCCAGGTGCTTAAGCCAGACATATCATTTGCGTCAGAACCACTTGAATTACCCCTTGGTAGTAGTTTATCAGCAGGTGCTACTCCTGAAACTGGGGAGCCACTAAATCATGACCTAACCATTGAATCATTAATTGTCAAGGGAGTAGATAATTCTACATACTTGTTCAAGTTTTTATATGAGCAGCTTGATCTTCAGAGCATTTAATCCCAGCACTAGCTTTTAGAGTTGGTGCTTACCCTATGCATTTCAGAGAAAGCTGTATTGGCACTAAGTGTTGGCGCCAGCACTAGATGCCCTGAGGATCATACTACAAGAAGCTTAACTTTCAGGGAAAGTGATTTAAAGCATGCTGTAAGAAACACCTAATTCTGTTGTCTGATACTTGCAGTCAAAAGATCGTTTTACCATCCAGAAGTTAGATGAAAGAGATGATGAAGAATTTTTAACATGGATGTCCGCTCTTGGAGGCACTCCTAGAGAGCTTCTTCAGAACAAAGATTCCGTGAAACAGATGATAGCTACATTAAAAGCGGACCTTGGAATTGCTCTGACCTTTGGGTATGTAGCACAGATACAGACCTTTCTGAGATCAGGAGTTCTCATTCATATTTCACAATAAAGTAATCAGCCTGCAATGTGTCAACACTAGGCTCTCTTAGGGTGTTTTCAGACAAGACAGTCTCCACCCACTAGCCATACATGTTGCAGGGCTGCAGTGTTACCCTATAACATGTATAGTGGATGGGCAGTATCTTATCTGAAAATGCCCTTAGTTTTTCCTGGGATTTCGAATTCCATTATTAAAGCATTTGTTTAACAAGAAACTTCAGTGTTCTTGGATGTATGGTAAAGATAGATTGGCTATGATAAGCTCTATTTTATGTTTCTAGGCGTGAAGAACCAGTGCAGAGAGTTTTCTCTTGTGGTGTTACTTGCTTTGATGGATCGGAAGATACCTCACATGATTTAGATGGTACATAACTTTACTGTTTTCCTTCTTTGTATTGGGTTATACCTTCATTGTATCAGTGTAGCTAATGAGCAACCAATGGATGCTTGTGGTATAAAATCTATAAGAGTTCCTATGGAACACAGGTAGCAGTTATATCAGCTGACACTACTCATATGTTAAATGTCTGTATTCTCTTTCAGCATGGAAGGACATAACAACTGGGGATACCACCATTCACATGCTTCCTGGTGGACACTTTTACTTGATGGACCCTTCCAATGAAACTTTCATGGCAAACCATATGACAAAATGTATAGAAAATGCAGATCTCTAAGTACTCAGCTTTATGCTGCTGGGGGAGAGGGCCAGGTTAGTCAGTCAAAAAAGAAACTTTTTCTTTATATTCTACTACCTTGATGCCAATGTACACAGTTATTCAACTGAATACTAGTTTACCTGGAAGCCAGAAGGTTACTCCAGATGATCATCTATGACAATAATTAGAGAGAAAATTCAGATTCTTAAAATCAGACACACCATCCCACCATTCTCTGTGTCGCTTGGGATTAATTGGAAGGGGATGGGCCAGAAACATATATAGTAGGTTCTTGAATGTATTCAGCTTTGGCTTCTTCTTGACTGACTTAAAAACAGGATGCGTCCCCATCTCAGCTTAGCCTGGTTTAAATCAAGCATCTTGGGATAGAGAGGCTGTGCTTGTGTGTGCGCGTATGTGTTTTGAAAGGAATTCCTTCTAATGTAGTACACCAACTTTACAGCGACTGCAGCAGAAAAGGATATTTGTGCAAATAATTTTACCCAGTATTGGTCCGAGTAGTATGTGATTAATCTGAATGCTTCAAAACAAAAACAAAACAGCTTAAGGCTTTCAACTTGCAGTCAAAAAGATCAGTGTCCCATCCAGAAGTTAGATGATGAAGAAGAAATTTTAACATGGAAAACATCTCTTGGAGGCACTCCTAGAGAGTTTTTTCTTCAGAATTGAAATTGGAAAATCAATGAAAACTTTCTACCTCCTCTCAAAAACAGAGGGAAGAATTGGCTTCAATCCCTCCAAACATCTAGTAAGTAAAAATTTATTTTAAATAAGTAGAGTCAGTGTCTTAAGATTTACAATACACATGTAAATACTTGGTTTAACTGTTATGCTTAGTAAAGCTCTGTGTCCCACATTGAACACAAAGTAGTTAGTACTGAAATTTCCCCCAAAGTGTTAGTTTATTAGCTACAGAAGAGTTTTTGAATTTTTAATGAGAAATATTTTGAGGTCTTCTAGATCCCATATTTTTCTATCATCTCTTTTGCCTTAGAAATATAGGCATGCATGGCATCCTCCGTTGATAAACCTGTAAAAGGAAAGTAGCAGTCATTACCTTTCCTTATTTGCTGTTCTCTAAAATGATTAAATGAGTGAAAAAATAATAATAAAAAACACCTTTTTTAAGGTTCCATGCTTCCCATTTGGCTTTGCCTTTCAAGTCGAGCATTCCTGGACACTCTGCCAAAGAAAATGAATACGCATGTCAATTTGTTCTATGTAGTCTTATTTAACTGTTACTAAAATTTCAGAATTAAATGTGGGCTATGTTTACATGTACCAATATCAATGTCTCCAACAGTGGACTGTTTGTAGAGTCCATACAGTTCTCTCAGTTCATCATCACTTGGTCTTGTTTTTAGTTTTTTTACATCTTCAGCAGCACTGTCAAAATCAGCCTGATGACAGAGAGAGGGAGGGAAGAGAGAAAAACCAAAACATTGAAGTGTCAAATATTTTCTCCCTTAAACCGTGTGCTTTAATCTCAAAATACAGTACCATTAGTCTCACTAAATGCTTCCACATATTAAGAGGTAAAAAGAAAATATATCTTAATGATTTCCTTTGGAAATCAGCTTAATAAAGTTTTAGTTTGCCAGGAATTTGGCTGGCCAAGCTGATCAAAGTCACCATTAACAAAAGCCAAAATTCCCCATGCAGAGAATGGGTTCTCGACTTTTTTCCAGTCACAAAATGACATATGTGGCTACTTGGGAAGCACTTCATGATTTGCATGAATGATTTGCATAAATATGCATAGATTAAGTCTCCCCTCTGCAATTCAATTCAATGGAAATTGAGATAATTAAATCAATTCCCCACCCTAATTTGACCCTGCTTCAATTCAGTTCAATTCACTTATTCTACTTACAGCCACAGCTTATGACTGGAGGCCTCACACATACGCGTGGGCTGCCGAGCACTCCTGGCAGCTGGCTTGGGAAGCACTTTCACACACTGCCCAAGCACCCGGTTGAGAATCCCAAGAGTTCCATCCTCTTCCCTGCCATCTCCACCAACACTGCCTTTCACCATCTGTCACTCTATGCCAGCCAACTTGGCAAGCTGCTTTCAGCCTTTACTGAGCTCTACAGAACACTGCCTCTCCGAGAGACGCTCTGTAAAGCTCAAAAAGCAGCTTTCACACACTTGTCCAAGGAAATGGGTCCAGTGAAAGGTACATTCTCTTTACTTTGTGTGTCTTCTACTTGGGACCAATATGGCAGTCATGACACAATAAACAACTTCTATAAAAATCTAAATCTTTATTGCAGTATCTTTCTTGCTCCGTCTTTTCCTGTCCAAGAAAACTGCCTACATTTCCTCTGCATTGTTTTGTAATGTAAGTAAAACTCTCCATATACATATGCAAGATTTAGAGTATGTATTTAAGATTCCATGATTGTAAGTGTGACATTTCCAAAAATTACTTGAATTGGTCTAACCTCTGTATGTTTATGCTATGTATTCAATAAATACAGAGTTTAGTCTTTTCCTGTGAATTTGATTTTTATTATTAACAAACATTTATATAGCGCCAGCAGTGTACCTGGCACTTTACAAAGTTTTGTTATCAAATCTCAGAAGAGACTGTGGAATTGTCTCCCCTTCTTGTCAGTTGTAGGTTGTGAGAACCCATGGGGTACCTGTCTCTAATCACTGTCCACTGCTAGCCATATTGCTGGCACTATGTGTTTTATTGATATAAAACTGTATACCCCGCCCCTCCTGCCATGCAGCTCGGGGCGGCTTGCATCACCATAACACACATAAAAACAATAGAACAGTAAAGAAGTAATATATCAATAAATATCATCAACAATAATATAAAACAAATAAAACCACCATTCCCAAGGAGTCCTAAAAACAGAATTTTCAACCAACCCCAACTACCCATCCTAATTGTCCCCACCCACCCCATCCTCCCCTTACCTGCCTCCCCCGCCAAAAGCCTGGCGGAACAGCCAGGTCTTACAATGCCTCCTAAAAGAGGAGAGGGTTGGGGCCATCTAGGCCTCTGCAGGGAGGGCATTCCATAGCCATGGTGCACTCACCGAGAACGCCCTCTCCATTGTGGTCCCCCGATATACATGGGGGACCTTGAGCAGGGCGCTCCCGGCCGACTGCAGGGGCCGCTTCAGGGCCCAGGGAATGAGGCAGTCCCGCAGATATGTGGGGCCCATGCCATTTAGGGCTTTATAGGCAAGCACCAACCCCTTGAATCAGGCCTGGAAGACTATAGGCAGCCAGTGCGGAGAACGGATCATAGGTGTAATGTGCTCCCGGCAACCCGTCCCCATAAAAAGACGGGCTGCTGCATTCTGCACCTGCTACAGTCCCCGAGCCATCACCATGGGTAGCCCCATGGAGAGCATGTTACAACAGTCCAGTCTTGAGGTAATGAAAGCATGGATGAGAGTGGCCGGGTCCGAGCCCGAGACATACGGCTGAAGCCGTCGCACCAGATGTAACTGGTGAAGAGTGCTCCTCGCCACAGCCCCAACCTGAGCATCCAGGAAGATCTGCGAATCGAGGAGCACCCCCAGGCTACGAACCTGGGGAACTGGGGGGGGGGGGGGGGTATACACATCTAGATGTGTATAAGAGACAGCCTTCTCTCCCTGTCAGCTGGGGACGTTTGTACCCCTCCCACTCGGGATTTTACTGATGCAGTGGCAATAACTAGGGAGTTTGGGGGATGTTTGTGAAAGATCTGAGCCCCTTCTTTGGGTACAGCATACAGGGAGTCCGCTAGCTTATTGGTAGGTGATANACAGCAATGATAGGAGACGCCACACCCACCACCGTCCCCACTATCACCACCTCTGTCTTGTCAGGATTCAGTTTCAGTCAACTCGCCCTCATCCAGTCCCCCACGGCCGCCAGGCACTGGGTAACCACCGAGACTGAGGGGCCTGGGTTGGATGAAAAAGAGAGGTAAAGTTGGGTGTCATCAGCATCACGATGGTTACTTATATAAGTAATTAATAACCATAGTCTCCTTCAACACAGGATGTTGCTGCCAGTTTGAAGGGTTCTTTGCTCCCTTTGCATTGTCCTTTCCCAGATGATAATGACTGTACCCGGTCATGTATCTGTACCTTAACTTTAGGTGGACCAAATCACAAAAGAAAGAAGATACAAGCAAAATCACTTTTTTCTGTGGTCTGGCCCACATCATTGGCAGCAGAGTTCTGCACTTCGGGCCCCACATAAAGAGGTAGGGAGGGAAGAACTTCAGGCACAAACTACTCTATGAGAAAACGGAGAGATGGGAAACAGGAAAGAACTAATGAGAAGCAGTGTTCAGATCCCATTCTGTCCTTGCAAAGAAAGACTCCCTTGTGGGATCAGAGAACTGAGCACTCATCAGCCTAATGATGCATCTGCTGATGCTAACCCATTTCAGACACTAGCATCATGGGAATGTAGTAAGGTAGCTGCACTGCTGTGTTCGCCCACAAAGGTCTGGCCCCTTTCCATCTGGTGAGTTAGTTACTACTTTCTGAGTGGAAAAGAACATTCATTTTTGTCTGGAAACTAGCACTGTGTCCCTGCTGGAAGCCCACAACAAGAACTGCATATATGCTAAAACCTCAGGGATTTGTAGTGAGATTTCTTGGGCCCTACATAGATCCAAAGTCAAATCTTTTTCTGCATTCTTTCAAGTGTAAACAATGTGAGTAAGATGATTTCCTGAATTAAGCAAAACATTGAGTCTATTTTTATTTGGGGAATGAAGGGTCAACCAAAGAATTGTAGGGTTGGAAGGGATATCAGTGGTCATCTAGTCCAACCCTAGGTGGAGCATATTTAACAGAAAACCCTCTGGTTTTCAGCTAGAAAAGACAGATCTCGCCCACCAAATGGCTCTGATAAGCACTGGGTCCCATGTCACTTTCAATTGCACTTTATAGAGACCTTTTCATAAGGTATATTTCCTCACATGAAAGGAATTTCAGTATTGCAGACGTTGAACAAGTAATTTTCTAATTCACCAAAATGTTTAGTACGGCCACAGTGCAGCATTTCTACAATGCCCCTACCAGAGCATTGCTTAACACAATTATACTGCTGCAGATGCAAGTCCAATTGACAGAATTCCCAGACTTTAATGGCAGTGGATTGTCCTGTTAATATCGATCTGCCAATACGTTGCTTACACGTTCATGTTAAATAGACTTCCTATGTGGTTTGGTAACATCAACGTTGCATATCAATGGCAATGTAATGATTATCTATACTAATGATAAATCTATGCTTTGACTCAATGATTTGAAAATATTTAGCCACATGTCAATAGTTTCTGTATTCCTCATTCAAAATCAAAGTTTTTTTTAAAGTACGAATTGTTTTTCACCAAGTAAATGTATTTGGGGGACATGTGTGTTGGTGAGGGTATTAAAGACTGGATTATTTTTGAATAATCTGATGATACAGTATTTACTGTCTAATTTGGGAATACCAAAAATTATTTTTCCAAATTCAACATCAATCTTGGGAATACAAAAAAAGCTGTCCTCCTGGTAAAACAACGGTATTAGGACATTTTTGCGATGACAGAGCTTTGTTGCTTTTGTACATTATTATTGTTAACTCAGTATGGTATTTATATTAAAATCCAGCTATTCTAAAAGTTAGACCATGTTGGCCATAAACGCTCCAACATTGAAGGGGCTTGGTTGGGAATTAAAAGAAAACAGAGGTTACTTACCAGTAACTCTGTTCAAGAGAGCTCTGCATATTCTCACTCTTGGGATTCACTTCCTGCTTTGCAGGCACCGGAAAGCCTCGTCAGCAGTATTCAGGCAGAATGCCTGGAAAAGACTAGAACATGGCGAGGGCTCCGCCCCTCCGTCCCCCTCCCAACCTGAGAAAAGCGCGGGCCCGCATCACGAGGGATGATTAGCATAAATAGGGGGAGGAGCCCTCACCGCCTCAGTTCCTTCCAACCCGGTCCGGAAGACCCCAGCAATGTCCATCCGAGACTGAAGGGAAGGAGGGCGGGATGTGAGAATACGCGGAGCTCTCTCGAAGAACAGAGTTACTGGTAAGTAACCTCTATTTCTTCTTCAAGGATCTCCGCAATTCTCACTCTTGGGAGAGTGATAAGCAGTTTTACCACCACCTACCTCAAGGAGGCGGAAGTCGAGGATGTGCGTCCAAGAATGAATCGAGCACTGCTTTCCCCACTTGGGAGTCTGATCTGGCCACAAGATCTAAAGAGTAATGCTTAGTAAAGGTATGGACTGACGCCCATGTTGCAGCTTTACATATGTCCGATAAATGTATCCCATGAAAGTTCACAAGAGATACAGCTGTAGCTCAAGTCGAATGTGCTCTCAACCCCAAAGGCGGGACCTTGTCTGCTAAAGTAGAAAATTTTTGTATGCATAGGGTAATCCACTTGGAGATTCTCTGAGAGGAGATCTTGACTCTGATTCTCTGACCCCCCCATATGAGATAAACAAGAGTAACATGCTCTAATGGTCTTAGTTCGTTCAATGTAGAAGGCCAGTGCTCTTTTGACATCCAGAGTGTGGAGCATCTGCTCCGCGAATGAAGCATGAGGTTTAGGGGGAAAAACTGGTAACGAGATAGTTTGGTTTAGGTGAAAGGTAGATGCTACCTTGGGAAGAAAGGAGGGATCAACCCTCAGGTCAACTTTACCCCTATGGAACAGAATATATGGTGGCGAAGCTCTAAGAGCGGTCAGTTCACTCACCCTTCATGCTGAAGTGATTGCCACTAAGAAAGTATTCTTAATAGTTAAGTCCTCCAAGCTACATGAAGCTAAAGGTTCGAAGGGGGGAGACATCAGTTTTGACAACACTAGGTTTAAGTCCTACTGAGGTGCAGGGTGAGATATCTGTGGAAAAGTGTTCACCAGCCCCTTCCAAAAGGACTTCATTCACAGTGGGAGAATAATGTTTCGCGGCCATCTGGCTGCAAGCGTGATGATAGAGCCACCAGGTGAACCTTTATAGATGTAATCGATAAATGTGACTTTTGTAGGACTAGAAGATAGAGAAAAACATGATTCATGTTCAGAGAGTGTAAGGAGATAGAATGTGATCCGCACCACTTAGAGAAGCGCCTCCACTTCATCTCGTACCACCTACGAGTAGAGAGCCTCCGAGAATCCAGCAATATCTCCGAAACCTCAGGGGGTGCATTCCTCATTGGAGCAGGATCAACCATGTGGAGAGGTGGAGCATCTGCAAATCATGGTGCAGGATTCTCCCCTGATCCCAAGACAGAAGATCATATGCGAGTGGGAGGGTCTTGATTTGTGATGCCATTCCTTTCAAGGTTTGGAACCAGGTTTGGTGGGGCCAAAAGGGGGCGATCAGAATTAGGTGAGCCTTGTCTGTCCTGATTTTGCATAGGACTCTGTGGAGGAGGGGAATCGGCGGAAAGGCATAGAGCAAGTTCCAGTGCCAGGATATTGCAAAGGCATCCGATATCGATCCTGGTACTACTCCTGCTCGACTGCAGAATTCTGGGAGCTTCGTGTTCTCTTGAGGCAAACCGATCTATCCTTGGTATTCCCCATTCCTGAAAAATGTCCAAAAGAACATCGTCTTTCAGTGACCATTTGTACTGGTCCGCTGTCTTGCGGCTGAGAAAGTCTGCTACTGAGTTGTCTTGGCCTGCCAAATGAATCACTTGGGCATGTATATCATGTTCTATGCACCAATGCCAGATGGTCTCTGCTTCTTTGGAGAGATGTGTGGACCGTGCTCTGCCTTGTTTGTTTATGTACCACATGACTGTGGTATTGTCTGTTACAATTTGAATGTTCTTTCCCCTGATGTGGGGTAGTAGGACTTTCAGAGCCCAGCATATCGCCCGAAGTTCTAACATGTTGATGCAAAGGCGTGTTTCTTCCGGGGACTAGAGTCCATGCACTTGAATGCTTCCCATGTGAGCACCCCAGCCGGTTACAGATGCGTCCGAGGTGATTGAAGTATGGGTGTTTTGGAGGATCGAACGGTACCCCTTTTAGTACTTGGTTCTCGGTTTTAGTAGTTGATACTCTGGTCCACCACTGGAGATTCCCTAGAAGTCCATTTGTTATGGATAGCTTCATGTTGAGGGAGTGGATGGCAGGGGTGTAGTTGCGCACAAGCCATTGTTGAAGCAGTCTTATGTGCAGGCGCGCATATGGTGTTACCATCGTGATGGATGCCATCAACCCATGTAGGTGGAGAAAGAATCGAACCGACTTGGTAGGATGGGTTTGAAGAACATCTAGGGCCTGGCGTATGGCGAGGAGTCTCTCTGTAGGGAGATATGCTTTTGCCTGGCGGGTGTCTAGGATTGCCCCTATGAATGGTAGGTGTTGGGAAGGTTGCAGGTGTGATTTGGCTAAGTTGATGACGAAGCCTAGATCCCTGAGCAGTGACATTGTTAACTCCAGATGTTGTTGGAGTTCTTGTTGTGATGTCGCTGCAATCAGCCAATCATCCAGGTACGGGAAGATTCTGACCCTTTGCCGTCGGAGATGGGCAGTGACCACTGCAACACACTTGGTAAAGACACATGCTGTAGACAGTCCGAACGGGAGGACCCGGTACTGAAATTGAAGGTCCCCTGCAATGAAGCGTAAGAAATTGCGATGAGATGGCCAGATAGAGATATGAAAATAGGCACCCTGTAGATGAAGGGAAGCTAACCAGTCGCCTTGCCGTAGCCCCATAAAGATAATGGGTAAGAAAGTCATGTGAAACTTAAATTTACAGACAAACTTATTGAGTTGCCTAAGGTCCAGAATCGGGTGGGAGCCTTTGTCTGTTTTAGGGACCACAAAGAATCTAGAGTAAAAGCTAGCGTTAAGCTCGTCCTTGGGGACCGGCTCAATGGCTCCCTTTTGGAGGAGTTTCTGAATTTCAACTAGTATTTGAGTTGAGGTGGGGGGTGGAGCCCCTTGGAGGACAGGAAGAGAGGGGAGGGAGGGTGCGAAACTGGATGATCTCTCTGACCCAGCAGTCAGTAGAAGTGGTCTCCTATCGGGGTAGGAAGGGCAAGAGGTGGTCCTGGAACGAGAGGTTATCCTCATAATTTCCCTTGATCAAGGTGTTGTTAAAAACGGGACTTCATCTGCTGTCTAGAAGATGAATTAGAGGATGCTTTGCCTCTGCCCCTCTGTCTACCAAACATCTTAAGTTGCTGGGAGCCCTGTGGCTGATGGTATTGAAAAGGTGCCCATTGCTGGAAATGTTTCCCAGCCTGATAATTGTAAGATTGGTAAGTGGGCCTTCTTGGAGAGAAGGTATAGGCACCAGGGGCAGGGAAGGGCTTCTTTGGTATAGCCCGTATGACCCCTGTAGATCTTGCCGTTTGGTTCATTTCCTTAATTTTTTTCAGGGTGTCATCGGTTGATGCGGAAAAAAGTTCTTCACAATCAAAGGCCAAGTCCTCTATTCTAGTTTTATTCTCCTGTGTTAGGGCCGTAGAATGGAGCCAAGCATGCCTTCGAAGAGCGATAACAGATGCCATCCCTCTGGCATTGGCATCAGCCATGTGCATATTTGCAGTCAGTTGGAATTGGGCCATCTGCATGCCTTCTTTCTGAAGTGCTGCCATCTGGTTGGGTCTGTAGTGCTGCTAAGCCTTGACCACAGCCAATGCTGGTAGCCGCTGTGTAATTGGCAATCCTAAATGACAGAGTCCGAGGAAAACATCTTTCTGCCCAGGACGTCTAATCTCCTTCCCTCCCTGTCAGCTGGAGACATTTGTACTCCTCCCGCTCTGGACCTTACTGATGCAGTGGCAATAACTAGGGAGTTGGGGGGGGGGATGTTTGTGGAAGGTCTGGGCCTGTCTCTTATACACATCTAGATGTGTATAAGAGACATACCGACGTCCAGGGGTGCCTGCACCGAGCCTGTCTCCGATGGTGGCGGCTGAGACACCGTCGCTGTCGGTGCCACCCTTGGTGGAGCCGGCGGTACATAGGGCTGCTTCCGTCCCGATCGTGACATGTAGTCGAAGTCTGGTCTTGCCCTGTAGGGTGATGGGCTTCGTGACCTGTCTCTTATACACATCTAGATGTGTATAAGAGACAGACTGGTGCCAGTACCAGTGGTACCGCCTCCCCTCTCGGACTCCCCAGTAGCGAGGTTAGGAGCTGCGTGGCCCCCGAGGGTGCTAACCTCTCTTGCGGTTGCATCACCACTATTCCTGGTCCTGGAACATGGGTCCCGGCGTAGACGGTACCGACGTCCAGGGGTGCCTGCGCCGAGCCTGTCTCCGATGGTGGCGGGCGAGACACCGTCACTGTTGGTGCCGCCCTCGGCGGAGCCGGCGGTACATAGGGCTGCTCCCGTCCCGATCGTGACATGTAGTCGAAGTCTGGTCTTGCCCTGTAGGGTGATGGGCTTCGTGACCGGTATCGGTAGCGTTGGGTGTAGGCATAGTCCTGATGTCTGTCCCTTGGCGAGCAGCAGGAGCATGGGGAGCGGGATCTGTGCTCCCTATGGTACCTGAGCTGTCTCTTATACACATCTAGATGTGTATAAGAGACTACCGACGTCCAGGGGTGCCTGCACCGAGCCTGTCTCCGATGGTGGCGGCTGAGACACCGTCGCTGTCGGTGCCACCCTTGGTGGAGCCGGCGGTACATAGGGCTGCTTCCGTCCCGATCGTGACATGTAGTCGAAGTCTGGTCTTGCCCTGTAGGGTGATGGGCTTCGTGACCGGTATCGGTAGCGTTGGGTGTAGGCATAGTCCTGATGTCTGTCCCTTGGCGAGCAGCAGGAGCATGGGGAGCGGGATCTGTGCTCCCTATGGTACCTGAGAGGGGTTCCGCGGGGATCGGGACCATGAACAGCAGTGCCAAAATGACTGGGAGCGGGAGTCTCTCTGCACCGCTGGTAGCGTGAGCAGCAGGGGCGGGACTGGCCGTGCCAGTGGAGTCGTCGGTTGCAGGGACTGCGTCCGTGCCATCACCCTCGTCGGTCCTGACGATGGTGTCATCAGTTGCAGGGGTTGTGGGGTTGCAGCCGTTGGTCCCAACGGTGACACTCCCTGTCTCTGGGGCACCACAGGTTCCCCTGTTCCGGGCCACTCCGTTGCCTCTCTTGAGGAGCTTTTCTTTTTCTTTTTGTCCCCGCTCTTAGAACTTCGCTCCAGGGAGCGGGTCGAGCTGTGCACATGGGGCGCGTCGGGACCGCCTTCCATGGAGTGGGTGGTACCAGCTGTATGGGAACTGTCCCTAGGCGGAGAAGGTACCGCCGGTGCTGGTTCTGTCGGAGTCTTCTGCGCCGTCTCCATCGCCGGTGCTGTAGAGAGTGCCGGGTGGGGAGCCTGAGAGGCCCCTCTTCTCCGCCCTCTACTGCCCTTTTTGTCAATAAGTCCTGCAGGCAGAGAGCCCTGGCTCATTTGGCTCTGTTAGACAGTACAGAGCAGGCTCCGCAAGACCGCGTATTATGGCCCTCTCCCAAGCAGGCTAAGCAGCAATTGTGTTGGTCGCTGACTGATAAAGTGGCGGGACACGAACTACATCATTTGAAGCCCGGCTGTTTGGGCATTCCCGCTCGCCCTGAGGGGCGGACAAGCCCGGGGAACGTCCCCGCGGGCTAGGGCAGCACTCTACTCACAGAAGTCTTCTTATTTTCTTTCCTTTTTTTTTTTTTTTTTACTGATTAATGCTGAATAGCGCTGAGAGGTCTTCCAACGCCACACGGTTGGAAGGAACTGAGGCAGTGAGGACTCCTCCCCCTAATTTATGCTAACCATCCCTCATGATGCAGCCCCGCGCTTTTCTCAGGATGGGAGGGGGATGGACGGGCGGAGCCCTCACCATGTTCTAGTCTTTTCCAGGCATATTCTGCCTGGATACTGCTGACGAGAGGTTTTCTGGTGCCTGCAAAGCAGGAAGTGAATCCCAAGAGGGAGAATCGCGGAGATCCTCGAAGAAGAACTCGGGGTATTTTTACACGTGACTGCACTAGTTGCAGTCACGCTTTGATCCTGCCCAGAGTGAGAGCCCTCACCCCGGGCAGGATCTGGCCCCACCACTGAACAAACATGATGGTGGACAGGGCTGGGGAAGAGGGTGGGGGGACATGTGGACATGGTCTGCATGGCCCTGCCCCCTCCCCGTGCTGCTCCTTCCCTGATGGGTGGGTGTGGCAGCCTATGGAACCACCACGCTTGCCCAGAAAAGCTCCGGGGTTAATTAGAGCAGACCATCAGACATGACAGCCCGATCTACCATGATCCGGGATGGCTTCTCCAGACCTTGGCAGGGCTAACTCTGGGATGTACGCTGGCAGGGAGCCCACCGTACAACCCCGAGTTAATCCTGCCATGGTCAGGGGTATGTTTGTTCCTGCCTGCAGCAAACATCTGGTGGGTGGGAACAAACTGCCACCATGGGTGGCCACGCCAGGGTAAGCATGGCCACCCATGGTAGTGTCACATCTGAAAACACCCTAACAGAGAGAGAGTTGGGAAGACAGAGGGTGCAGGCAGACAAGACAGGGTGGGGAGGCTCATGCCTTAGCCCTCCTTGGGTACAAGCCACCCAATGATGCAGTGGCTTAGATGTTTCCCCCTGCCCCAAGGCTCTGTGACGCATTCTCCGAAAAATTCCATGATGTATCGCAGAGCAGCCTTACCCAACTGGGCAACTCATGTGAGGGGGCATGCTTGGCCTGCCACGCATGGTGCAATGCTGTGAGGCGATGGGCACTAGAGCCCATCACATGTGGCCATCTCACAGCCAGACACCCGCTTGTGTGGGCAGCACCTCAGCAGCTCTGACAGAGGCCAGTTGACCCAGCTCTCCGCAGTGTGACAGCATGGGAATCAGGCCCCTGAAGCTTGTGTGGCTGTACCCAGAAAGTGATACCTTTTGGGGGATTCAAAACTTGTCACTGAAATTGTTTAGTTTAACATCTTCATGACTTAGTACGAGTTTACAAATCTAGAGAAGATCTCAGACAAAACTTCACTAAAGCAGATCTAACTCTAAGGCCCTTTTCAAACAGGCTGCGGTGTGGGGGGGGGGATGGGTGTGTGCCGGAGGAGGTGGGTGTGTGCCTGTTCCCATGGGCGCACCCCCATCACGCACAAAGCAACCGGCATTGGCGCTGGTTGCTCCGTGCATGGGTGATGGGTGGAGATGGGTGGCGTGTAGGAGCACGAACACACCTCCACGCACCACCAGTGGTGTTCCTATGGGCAGCCCCCCACCGCTGCCAGTGTCCCGCAGCATTCCTATGGATATCCCACCACCACCACCTGCACACATGTGCGAGGGGGGGGTTCCCCATTTGGAAAGGGCCATAGGGTCAGTATAACTCCTCAAGAAATTTTCAGTGACCTATCCATGACTAACTCCATCGCTACCCATTCTCATGTTCATAAGCACGCGAGACTACCACTATCAGCTACTAAATAAAAGAAACTTAAAACTGCCCTGTTGTAAATGTATAAAATGTCATGGACATAGTATGTCCCTGCTGTAAAGCCCTAGTTCTTGGTATTATTGTGCAATTAAATTCTAATTTTATCTCTTCTACCCCAGAGAAATTTTCTAGCCCAGTGAAAATTTGGGGGGAAAGCCTTAAAGGTTCAAAAACCATAAGGAAAAAAATAAGAATTTTATTATAATAAAGATTATCATGATTTTTGGGTGGGTATGTGAAGCAGGGCTGACTAATGAGTTCCACACGCTTGTAAGGGCCAATACCATGAAGTGTGGAAGATAGAAAAAAATGTGACTACTTCAGTCACATTTTTTTCTATCTTCCACACTTCATGGTATTGGCCCTTACAAGCGTGTAAGTAGTTAGAGAAGGTTTGTGCTGAGCTAATGATTTTTTAAGTTTAGATAGTTTGGTGAATTAGTTTATAATTCAGAAACTATGAGGGAGGTATGTTCCTTTAGGTTTATATAGCGCCTAAAACATTTATCTTTAATTTTTAAAAAGTTATTATTGAAGATGAAGTGTTCTGGTGTTGTAGTAGATAGGCTATTACTCTGTGTGATGCAATACACCTTTCTCTTCATTGGGAGTTGTGTAACATGTGTACTCCCAAATATCTCTCTGACTTAAGTACAGACAAAGTAGCATAGCGTTATCTTTTATTGGACCAACTCCAGTTGGTGGAGGCGTGCAAGTTTTCAGACCTCACAGGATCCTTCATCAGGCATACCTCAGGTTAGCCAATAAACTAATATAAAAGGGCAGATGTGAGGTGTGACCCAACTATTAATCCCCACCTTTGTGGTGTTTAAGTTTCATTGTATTCAACATTCTGGAAAGGGTACAAATTAATGCACCTCTGCTTTAAATAACAATAGAACCAAACTTTTTTTGTTTTGTTTTGTTTTAAAATGGAGTAGAGTTGAGATGATCTTCAACTATTTAATGCTTAACCTTACTTAAATACGTAATACACCAACATTACTCCAATCACTGTGCAAGCTTTAGTTCTCATTATTCCATTGAGGTAGATGCAACAGTAATCAATAAAATTCTTAAATACATGCACTGCAGTGGTCTTCAAATTGTGGTTGCCTGTGTGACCCTATTTTGAGACTATAAATATAATCCCATGCCACCAACAAGGCAGCAACACAGACTTGCAAGGTATATCAATTAAGATCATTTGAGATTGAGAACCGCCCCCCCATCAGCTGATCAGGGCTGGGGTGACCGCCCTGAGATCCACTCTTTTCTCTACTTCTGGGGGCCCTGCAGTGGCCCCAATGTCACCAGGGGCAGGGTGCAGGGCCCCACTCTCTCCCAGTGTGTGCCCCAGAGAAGGCAGGACCACAGGGAAAGGAGTGTAGCCACCACGTTGTATCTTTGCCTTGTGCACTACAAATTCTAAGACGAGCCGTGCAGCAGATGGTGTGACTCCACTTTAGAAAACTCCGATGTATACTTTCATGACTTTACTGGGTGTTTTTAGACGTAAGGAGAGCCTGGGGGCTCATGGCCGCCTGTTACCAGCTCCGCTTGGGTCCACATCTTATGGACTGGCCGTGTGCCCAAGCCGTGGTTTGCACACATGTTGCACACATACACAGCTGTAGGCTGTCACCCCATGCTCTAGGCTGGTGCCCACAACTCCATGGTGCTGAATGGGGCAACGGACGGACGCACATGGAGCTGCACCGTGGGTGCAACCTAGCTACTACACCAGACCGAACACTTCATCTTCAATAATATATTTTTTTAAAATTAAAAATAAATCATGGGGAGTACCTGCTGTGGCACCCGGCACAGGGTTGCATTGCCAGATATTTGTCTTCCCCTATCCCGAGTAGGGGGAGATATTTGATACTCTGTGCTCGGCTGAACACCCTCCCCTCAACAGTCTTGGAGGGATGCTTTAATAGGGTCCCTTATGGGAATCATCTCTGTCCATTTGACCATCTCAGTACCGAGTCTACCCATCATATTATCCGCCACTGTCACTTATATGACCAACTAAGAAATAAGTTTCTTGCTCAATGCGTTGAGCGATACCCTGGTAGAACAGATTACTGGATTCCTTTTGTCAGAAAGCTCCCCAGAAATTACACAGAAAGTTTAGCAGTTTTTTATTTCAGCATTTAATTGTATTCCTTTCTGGAATATAAACATTATTCGATGTACTGACCAATAGGCCAGCCAGCTGATGTCGGAATGGTTTAAATGGATTGCAGGTTGAGATCCTGACACTTTTAAACAAATATCTGTGCTTAATTAGTTAGCCGATTATTTGATTTATTGTATAATTAATTGTGTGTTATATTGATGATCTCTAGGATAATTTACACTGTGCTGTATAAATAACCAATATGTGATGACCCATGGTCAAGCCAATAAAGTTTGATTTGATTTGATATAAATGTTTTAGAGAAGTAGCAGCACCACGTTTGGCTGTTGCTGTGGGTTTGGCCGGCCCACTCAGCACAGTGTGCTCCTGGATCTTCTAGAGTGCCGCCAGTGGGGCTGCCCTGGAGCAGTCGCAGCCTGCTCTGCTTCCCACATCTTGAGGGCGCCCTTCAACGGACTGGTCAACCCAGGGGAAACTGGCATCCATGGTCACCCCCAGACTCACCATCCATCTGTTTACACCCACTGTCTTGATGGTCACCAGAAAAGGTTTTACTCTTTGTCCTATGAAATTTAGCTCATCTCTACCCTTCAAAGTCAACTTTCACACCTTACAAAATGGGCTATTATAATAACTGGAGATAATACTGGATATTATAATTCCACCATCATTTGTAATGTGTGAATGCACTATTCCCCTTTTATGCTGCAAGAGCTCTGGTAGTTGTAAAAGCCACATTTGGTAGCTCTTACAATGACCCAAGATTTCACAGCATAAAAGAGGAATAGTGCATTCGCACATTACAAGACTCCAGCAATTATAATACCCGGTATTATCTCAAGCAATTATAATACCCCATTTTTGTCACCTGTGAAAGCCGTAGACGCATTAAAAACAGGGACCCCTGTTTACTGTGTTTTTTCCATTGGGGAAAATGTAGTGAACATGGGTCCCTGATTAAAAGGAATAATTAGAAACACTGCTGGAGTGAGATTTTTATTGGGTAATAATACTAAATCTTATCCTGTCAAGGTCAAGAGAATGTTGTAGATGTCTGGATACTAACAAATTAGAAATCCCATGCTTGCTGACCATATGCAGATTTGAAACTGAACAAAATTAGCAGATTTTAACCTGAGATTAATTCAGTGTCTTTTTGTTTTAGGATGGAGTGGAAGTGCAAGGGAAGTAAAGACAGATTTTGTGCTACTTAGTTTCTGCCTTTGAATACTGAGCTGTCAACAGAGGAAGAATGGGGCTTATTCTGGTAGAGAACTTTGAATATCAAGTTACTGGTAATTAAAGACAAAACTCTGCATCATCAAAATTTCATACAAACTTTAGCAGACCTTTAGGCAGCTTGCAACACAAGTTGTTTAAGGGCAATTGGTCTCGGGTTTAGTTTCTAGATAAGCAGCTCACTCTTCACAAGGGGTGTTAACAGACAAGAGATTAGCTCGCTGGAACCTGGGGTTGCTCTCTGGGGTCCCCATGCAGCTGCCACTTACAGGTTCCACAGGACAAACCAGACAGATGGGCAGGCATTCCTTCCTGCTGCGCTCCATCCCCCTTCTCTCTCCCCCCCCCCCAAGACATGGTTCATTCCCTAAACCACTCTAGGTGCTCTGTCCAGGACTCTATGATCCTGGAGGACTTGCACCCACGCAGAGGCTGTATGCATCCTAACAGCTGCAAGGCATTTGCCCACACGGTGGGCTCCACATTCATTGGGACACTGCCGTGAATGAGGGCTACAGGGCAGGCGAACATCTGGTGGCCACCCATCTGAAGGCAGATAATCTGGGCTATGGTCTCATCTGATTTCACCCAAATACTAGTTTCTAGTGCCAAAAAAGTGACACATTATCTCCAATTTGGCATACTGCAAAAATAAATAAATCGACTTGCCTTTATCAGACAGAAATGACATTTTTGACAATCTGAATATAGAGAATGGGGGAAATGAACAAGTACAATCTAAAACATTTTAACTTGACTGTTACGCCTGCCCAGCCCCATAGGTCAGTAAAAGGAAGATATGTGCTTAGCAATTATTAGCCACAATTAGTTTATATTCTAGGGTGAAAACAGACATAACGCCAACTCCACTTTAACATGGCTTTAACATTTCTTATGCACGTCACAGGGCTGCATAAGGGCACCTAGTCAGCCCTGCAACATGCGTAAGAAATGTTAAAGCCGTGTTAAAGGAGTTAGCATTATGTCTGTTTTCATCCATAGCACACAAGATGCTAGGTATAAACTGTAGTAACACCTCACTGCCAGAAGGGTTTTGTTTTTTAAAAAAAGTTTATATTTAGTTGTTTTTCCCAACAAGTTTGGAGCTTTTCTTCACCTTAAAAAAAGTGCCCCAAAAGGTTTATTTACCCTGTACCATAATAAGTAAGTAAGTAGGTAATTTTATTCACTTGGTCATAGCCACAGCATATACACATAACAAAAATACAAACATGTACACTTACACCTCATACATTAAATTATAAATTAAAAATGAGAAGGCTCAATCATGAGCTGACTCAGCTATCACCCTTCTTATCCCGAGGGGAAATATACGTACCCTGTACCATATGAACCAGAATGTTTCTGCTATTTGCACAACAAAGTTGTAGTATTGCACAGCTTCCTAAGCACATGGCAATTCCCCCCCTCCCCTTTTTCCACTCCTCTCATAATTGATTTTGGATCCAGCTGACAGAAGTAAGAGGACTTAAAGTTTATCCCACACTGGCCTTTTTTACCCGGGCAGTGGTGGGTAGGTGGATGGATGTGCTGCCATGGTGGGTGGAGGGGTGTGTGTGTCCTTTCCCATGGACACACACACACACACACACACACACACACACACACACACACACCTCCACCCATGGAGCCCCCTCCGTTTTGTCAGATGGCTCCGTGGGTGGGTGATGGGTAGAGGTGGGTGTGTGCCAGGAGCGCACATGCAGCTCCACTCACCTCCCGCGGTGTTTGTACAGGAGAACATTGAACTAACATCCATCCCTCCCACTGCCCCATTTCCACGGACACCGCCATGGGTCTAACACCCTCCCGCACACACAGCGCAGGAGGCATCCGTGTAAAAGTGGTCACTGGCTGTTTTTACATGGACACTCGGTGTTCGGGTGGGTGTGCGGGGGTGGGTGGGAGGCATTTGTGTAACGGTCGGTGGTGAGGGGGGGGATGGGTGTCTGCTCGGTGTTTGCCCATGTGAATACAGAGCGGGATGGGTGGGGGTGCGTGCATGCTCCCACGCAACCCCCACCTATCACCCACCCACGGAGCCCTCCAGAAAACAGGAATCTCTGTGTGTGGAGGTGGATGGAGATGGGTGTGTCTCCGTGTAAAGTTACACCCACACCCACACACCCCTTTACCCACCACGCCAAAACACCCATCCCCCTACCCACCTCCATCTGTGTAAAAATGTTCACTGTTGCAGCTTCTGAAATGCTGAGCACAAAAGGTTACAAGCTAGAAAGTGTGGTTGTTATAAAGGTTATTTTTTGTGTGCGGTTGTGGTTTAGTATTTGATAAAGGGCATTTTTACACGGATGGGGGGGATGGGTGTTTTGGCATGGTGGGTGGAGGGGTGTGTGTGTGTGTGTGTGTCCCTTTACACAGATGCACACCCACCTCCACCCATGGAGCCTCCTCTGGTTTTCCGGAGGGCTCCGTGGGTGGAGGTGGGTGTTGTACGAGAGCGCGCACACACCCCCACCCATCCTACTCGGTGTTCACACGGGCGAACACCAAGCGAACACCCATCCCCCCCCACCGGCAGACATTTACATGGACCCCCCCGCACACTCGCCCAAGCACCGAGGGCGGGGGGCGTCCATGTAAAAACAGCCAAATATTCCATGCATTTTACTCCAGCAATTCTAATTAGTCAATTGCTTTTAATTAAAATTTTATTTTGCATTTAGATATTTTTACAATCAGTCCCCAATAACAGTTTTTAAAGCCACACAATTTGAACATATAATGGTTTCAACCAGTTTATTAAAGTTGGAGCAAGAGGTTTGGTTTGACTGTTCTATTTCCATTCACTTTGCCCCTGCCATTGTCCTCAAACCAACTTGCACAAAACCATAGTGAGCGTTACATAACAATCTTACCACACCACCAGCTTTTGGAATTAAGTTAACCCAAAAGAGGGAACCTCCACCAAGGGAAGCTGCAGTTACCAACAATAAATCTCCTAACATCTCGGTCAGGAATTATTACAGACAGCAGCTGTGCAGCCTCCAGCAGCAGCATTGCTCTCACATAATCCAAACCAGGGTTTGGACACCAACATTACCAACCATACAAGTTTTAAAAAATCATGAGTGAGGTCCCTAAAACTTGTGAAATTCATGTAAAAGCTGTGAGATTTTAAAAAAATGAATGAGATCTAAAATGAAATTTTTTAAAAATGTGGGATCTTTGTATTTGTTTTGGGGGTTTGAAATTTTACAGCAAATTGCAAACGTTTTCACTTTTCTCTAGCACCATGACCCAAGGATTAGAAACTTAACATTTTAAAAATAAAGCCAAGTTCCTCCCAGTTTGATCTCAAGCCTTGCAATTGGCTTACCATAAAATCCTGAGCTAGCAATTCTGAGATACAGAAACTAGCTCATTGGAGAACAAGGAGGGTAGTCTGAAGCCTGTCTAGAACTTCTTGTGAATTTGGGATAGAAACTGTGAACCCCTCCCTGCCCTACACTTGCTCAGTTTATGTATTTCTACTGGCTACGCTACGTGTCTGAGGAAGGGTCCTGTGCAGCCCCAAAGCTTGCTTATTCTCACCAACAGCAGTTGCCAACCATGCAAGTTCAAAAACACATGAGCGAGCCCCCTAAAACTTGTGAAATTAATTAAAAAGCCATGAGATTTTAAAAAAAGATCTAAAATGATTTTTTTTTAAAAACCATGGGAACTTTTTATTTGTGTTGGAGGTTTGAAACTTTACAGCAGGTTGCAAACCTTTTCAAGCTTTTCTCTAGCACCACGATGACCCAAGAAACATAACATCTTTAAATGAGATTTTATATTTATTTTTATTTTTTTTAAATGAAGGAGATATTGAAAGATATCGTTCGAACCAGTTTGTCATCTGGGGCCAACACAGCGACCACACTCTCTCTGGATTTTATATAGAAAGGGATACATTGGTTTAAAGCTTGGTTTTAATGCGACTGCCAGGCAGGAGGCCAGGGCGTTGCTCGGGAGATGGACAAAGGGAAAGAGCTTGGACAAGGGGGATGGGGGGCTGTCTCACGTCTAGGGCAGTGGAGGCAGCCAGAGGCAGAGCTAGATTGGAATGGGCCCGGCAGCGGCTGCACCTATGGGAGCCATGCCCCTCCAGCCGGCTGCAGAGAACTTTGGCCGCAAGGACACTAGAGCTGCCCTCTGAAAACGCCTCCTAGCACACACCTCGCAAGCTGCAACTCAGCCACTAAAACCCCATCCATTGGCCTTGGATAAGCGCCCTTAAAAAAAATTAATCTAGATCCCCGGCTCCTGAAAGGAATGCGCACACAGAGAGCAGCTGCCCATTCCGCACAGCCCCCTGGGGGTGGGAAAGCCAGGGTGCGGGAGCAGGTCCCCTGCAGCCCAAACGCAAGCGACAATATTCGCCTCCCTTCCGCATAACAGGTCAAGGGGGGGGGGGGTGTTCTGCCCCCCTCCCTCACTTTGGGCTCGGGGTTCCCACTGTCCCCACATCCTTCAAAGGCGCCCGGTGTCCCCCAGCTCCGCCACAGCCAGGCTAGTTCCGCGGCTGCAGCAGCTCACACTCTGGAGCCGCAGCCGCGCTGATGCAAGGGCCAGGCAAACGAGCCCTCGGGAGGCTGGTCGATGCAGCCGCGTCAGGAGCCCAGCATCTCTGTGCACCGAGCTGTGCTGCCGCCGCCTCCCGCCTCACCTTCAAGCAGCCGCCGCCCTTCTTACCTGGAGAGTCATGGCGAGCGAAGCGGCGAGCGAAGCGGCGAGCTCACTGCACCTTCAGCAATGACGCGGTTCACTCCCTCTCCCCGCAACCCCTCTTATAGCCCCGGGCCACACAACAGCGCCTGCACCTCGGCTTCCTCATTGGGCCGGGGGTGGCGTGACATCAGCTCCAAGGGCTTCTCCGCAGTCCGGGTTGAGACGGGCCGGCTGGCTGCTGCAGGAACAGCTGGCGTGCTGCCTTCCAGCAGCCTTGTCGGCCCGGGAACAGCGAGCTGCCAACCATTTTTTTTCTCCTCTTCCATTACAAAGAAAATCCAGAGACAGAGTGCGCTGCCTGTGTTAGTCCCAAATGACAGAGACAACGTGGTTCCAATGATACCTTTGATTGGGTCCTCCAATAAAAGGTATTCAAACCACTTTGTCTCTCCATTTAAAACAAAAGAAGTTTGACAATCAAAGGACTTGTACTGAGTGGGCTAAACCATACAGCAGTCACTCCCTTGAGCTGGATTTCTTATGGTTTTGACACCGCCTTTTCTGCAGTGGGACAACTGGAGGTTCTGGAAGCCTGCCTTGTCCTTGTTTGTGGGATCAGTTTCAGTCGGTGACCCCTGCCGATGCGGAGGATGTTCTTGGGGCTGTCAGGGCTACCTGTTGTGAACTGGACCCTTACGCGTCCAGGTTGGTAAAGGCCTGCCAGGAGACAATGGCGCTGTTGCTGGCAGGGGTAGTCAATCCTCCCTTAGGGAGGGCAGGGTACCAGGCTGCCTCAAAGAGGCGGTGGTGTGACCCCCTGCTCAAGAAACCATTGCTTGACATTGACTCCCTTGCCAGCTATTGCCCGGTCTCTAACCTTCCCTTTTTAGGGAAGGTTATTGAGCAGGTGGTGGCCCAGCAGCTGCAGGAGCATCTGGAGTGTGTCAGTTTTATTGATCCCTCGCAGTCAGGATTTCGCCCAGGTTATGGCACCGAGACTGCGCTTGTGGTATTGGTTGACGATCTTTGCCGAGAATTAGATCAGGGCTGTTCAGCCCTGCTGATTCTATTAGATCTTTCAGCGGTGTTTGATACAATTGCTCATGAGATGTTGGTGACGCGCTTGCGGGATCATGCAGGGGTGGGCAGCATGGTTCTTGACTGGTTTCGCTCCTTCCTGGCCGGAAGAACCCAGCGAGTGGTGCTCGGGGATTATTTTTCATCATTCCGAGACCTCTCGTGTGGAGTCCCACAGGGTTCTGTCCTGTCCCTTCTCCTGTTCAACATCTATATGCAGCCGCTCAGCGAGGTGGTCAGGAGGTTTGGTGTGCGGTGTCATCAATATGCTGATGACACCCAGCTTTACCTCTTTTTCTTCAGATCCAGACCCAGCACTTACCGAGTGCCTTGCGGCTGTGGGGGATTGGATGAGAATGAATTTACTAAAGCTGAATCCCGACAAGATGGAGGTGATACTGGTGGGCAAGGTGACAGGGGTGATGGCCCATATCATTGATGGGGTCTACCCCCCTGGTTCCCCAGGTGCGGAGTCCGAGGGTGCTCCTTGATTCACAGCTCCACCTGGAGGCTCAGGTGGCGTCTGTGGCAAGGAGTGCCTTTTGCCAACTACATCTGGTGCGTTGGCTTCACCTGTATATCTCAAACTCTGACCTGGCCACCGTCATCCACGCCTTCATCACCTCTAGCCTTGACTACTGCAACGCACTCTATGTGGGGCTACCCTTGGTGATGGTTCGGAGACTGCAGCTGGTGCAGAATGCGGCGGCTTGCCTCCTGGTGGGACTGGGCCACCATGAAATATTACACCGGTTCTTCGATCTCTGCACTGGCTGCCTGTAGTCTACAGGGCCCGATTCAAGGTGTTGGTGCTTGCCTATAAAACCCTAAATGGTCTCGGCCCAACCTACTTGCGGGACCACCTCACCCCCCAGGTCCTGGAATGGGACTTGCGGTCATCGGGGGGGTGCCCTCCTTGAGGTCCCCCAGTCTGCCGGGAGGCCGCGATGGGGAGGGCCTTCTCAGTGGCCGCTTCACGGCTGTGGAACTCCCTGCCGGGGGAGGTCTGTTTGGCCCCGGATCTCCCCTCTTTCACTACCGTTGTAAGACATGGCTGTTCCAGGGGGGAATGGGTTAGGGTGGGGGGTGGTTGGGGGTGTTTTTTATTCCTCCTTTTTGAATATTTTGACTATTTTAAAACTATTTTAATTGTTTTGATTTGTACTGTTGTACACCACCCAGAGCTGCCTGTGGCAGGATGGGCGAGTTAAAAATGTTTAAAATAAATAAATAGATAAATGTCTGATCCCAAACCCACTAAAGTCAATGTCAAAATCCCCACCATCAACAGGTTTTGGATCAGCCTTAGATCAGTGGCTTTGCCTTATAGCATTACTGACTTAATTTTATTTATTTATTTATTTATGTATTTAAACTTATATGTCACGTTCCCCTAACTCAGGGCAGGTTACAAATAAAAAACATATAAAAACAGAAGTTATGTCTTTATTGTTTTGTGCAACTAAAACACACAATTCATATATTGGGTTCCATTCTCTCTCTCTATTCTCCCCAAGAAGCCCCCACCCCCTTTAGATGACACCTGCAATATATTGTATTGACTAAACAAAAACAATAGATGAATGAGCAATTCTGCCCCAGGTGGAAAGAACTCAGCATCTGACTGTTAGCTGGGAATAAACAGCAGAGAAGCATCACTTTGTTAGGACCTGTTGTGTAATTCTCTGTAGCAACCAAGGATGGCCACTGTCAGACAGAGACAAGCTGCTGGGCTGGATGGATCATGGGTGTGAACCAGTGTGGAAGGCATTTTGTTCTTAAAAGTTCAGAAGTAGGTTGTGTGCACCAGTGCTGGGTATGTGATTGCACAGTCAATGCCATCTAGTTGTTTCTTGCAGTCCTGGACCTCCAGCATTCAAGTGCGTAATAGCCTGGTAGTGAACCTGATAGTTCAGCCTCTCTCTCATCTACAAACAGCTTCCCGACCCAGATTATAGGATATGGGAACCCCAAGCTGACATCCTTGCAAGGACTCCTACAGACCTACTCTTCTGGAAGAAGTCCAAGCTACTCAGGATATGTGCCTTGCAAAGTAGTTACACCTTTATTGTGTTGTGCAATTCAATCACACAATTCATAATGAGATTTAGTGTAGGCTGATGTGCACTGATCCCAAGCTTCCCTCAGCTCTGGCCCCTGGCTCTGATCTACCAATCCTGATGAGATGTTAACAAATGAGATGTTGCCCCATATTTGCCGCCATTAGCCCTGTATTCACCTGCTCGTATCATATGGCAACCAGGCATTCACCCTGGGGCCACTCCACACAGTGTCAACCAAGGAAATGTGGAGCCCACTGTATGGGAAAATACAGGCAAATGTAGGGCAACGCACTGCCAGCAACTCTATGGTGTGGGTGTGGGTGTGTGTGCGGGGGGGAGGCACAGGCAGACCAAGGCAGGGAGGAACACCTGCCTGTTTGTTTTGGTCTGATGTGAAGCCTGCAGATGGTGGCTGCCGGGGGAGGGAGGGTGCCATGGAGCAACCTCCGGGGGCCTCCCCTCTCATGGATTAACACACTATAAAATTATATGGGATGTAATTGGCATAAAATTTGCAGGTGTTAATTTACACAATAAACTGCCAGAGTTGGGAGGGGGGGGAATGCTTGAAAAAAATATTAGAAAATTGAAGGAATCGCATATTCATAAACAATTATTATTATTATTATTATTAACAAACATTTATATAGCGCCAGCAGTGTACCTGGCACTTTACAAAGTAATAAAATAGACAGGGTCCCTGCCCCTAGGGCTTACAATCTGAGA
>QEPC01001049.1:212543-253399 GCA_003113815.1 Sphenodon punctatus | reverse complement strand
TGAAGCTGGCAGCGGCGGTAAGAGAGGGCTGGCTGAAAGCGAGAGGCTGCCCTGGGGCTGGGCCAAGCGGCAGGGGCGGAGTGTACACAAGTCACTGCACTATGCCACGGTTTCCAAGTTTATTGCAGTTCAATTATTTTTCTGTGTAATCATTTTACAAATGTTTCTCTTTCAAATTCAGCCCAGCTCTTGCTCCCAGAGCCGGGCCAGTCTCTATGTAAGCTTTTTTTAAAAACCACCTCTCTCTCAGGGGATAACTGTGTATGCTCAAAACAATGTTTGCAAAATCTGGAAGAAAAAATACTAGGCACTGAGTCCTATGATTACATGCCATTTTTATATAGTCAATATTTACTCTTGTTTTTTAGGTACAGGGGTATTCCCAAAGTTTTACAAGCTTTCTACACCACCTGCTTGCTGGAGAACTAAAATAAGGTTGAAAGATGGGTTTGTACTAGAGAAAGTAGGTGAAACAACTGTATCCCTATTAGAGGAAGGATTGTGAATAATACTATAAGCATCTGCCTCTTCTGCGCAGAAGTCCAGGGAGCTGCAGAAATTGACATGTTTCTTGATAGTTTCACTGCTGCCAACAAGTTTGCCAATAAGCTATTGCTAAATTGATCAGACGTCTTAACATTCTGCAGCTTGGCAAAGTTTACAAGGGCTGAAGCTATATTTTTGCAGAGTTATACTCTGTTCATATTGTGCAATTACCTTCACAAGTATAATGGCTGCAAACTTAATTTTAAATGGAAATTTAAATTTTGCAAAAAAATGACAACCTATTGCTTGCACTGTCAGCTAAAGTTACCTCCTTACAAATGAAATTATTAAGCCCCCCATAACACATTAATAATTATAGTGTCTAGGATCACAGAATGAAGGACTTGCTATTTAATAAGGTCACCTGTCTAATAGTAATAACCAACAGAAAGGAGGCATATTTATAAAGAATAGAAAGTACTAATCCAAAGTAGTAATAGGAAAGGGTAGGACACTTGCCCACAGAAACGTCTCTTCTTTCTTGTATTTATTCTGTTCAAGCAGTTGTTTTTTGTTCAAAAGACATTAAATTTTGTTACCAGTGCATTTCTCTATCATGAGGTCTGAAACCTGTTAATGATGGATTTTCTTTAATTTTGTGCATATACAACTCCCTGTTGCTTTCTTTCTTTTCTTTCCCTCTAAGCTCAGCAGAGAGGGTAAGCAACAGGTCCTTATGTAAAGCTTACCTAGACTTGATAATTTCATCTCCCACCGTTCTAAATGGTAATTTCTTCTATTACCTTCGCCCCTGGTGCAGTCATTCCGCCTCCATCAACAGTAGTGAGGGGTTTCTGGCCATGTGGGAGGAGACTCAGAGCATAACCCTTACCCTGACATTGCAGGGTTTTGCATGGAGAAAACAACTGCACCCTCAGGGGAAGGCAAATTGGATCATGCTCCATGAATCCTCTCTCCTACCCACCATGATGTTTATAGGGTTTTGTAAATGGTCCCTTATCTGTGTCCATTAGTGGGTTGCCACTGTCCAGGTGCAGTTGCACCAGGGCCCATGAGCTGACATTGCCTGGTGCAGCTGCATCCTCTACTGCTGGGAAGAGGACTGGGGCCCTCTGCTATCTTCTGCAACAAGGCCAAATCCAACCTGGTTACATATCTGGCCACTTATGGGACATCATATTATTATTATTTTATGTACAGCATTATGCCAAATAAACTCAAACAACAAGGAAAAACAAAAGAAAAAACAACCATTCATACAAATTTAAAATACATAACAAAAAACTTATACAAATAAAAAGAACTTATTAAAAGTAAAAAAAATAATCCTGTATATAAGAATCCATTAAAAATCACATAGTTGAATTCTTTTCGTAGCTGCTGAATAAATATAATTGGCTACAGCATATACAATACGATTCCGACTATCCAGCAAATATATCAAACATTGTTCCAATGCCCAATATTCTTTTCCTTCCATCCAAGGTTCTAACCACCTTTCCCTTAATAGAATATAGAACGGACAGGAAAGATAATATGCTCTAGATTTTCAAGTTCGTTTAGGTGACAAGGACATTGTCTATGCTCCATAGGTCGGGAAGTAAATCTTCCTCTAAGTAAAGCAGAATCCAGTGTTTGAAATCTTGGCGAGGAAAAAGCTCTGCGCAAGGTAAAATCCTTTAGACTGAGTAAATAATCTGCTAAACCTCGGGTAATAGCTAAACTGAAATAAAGAGAGCTAGGTTTGATAGAATTTATAGCAGTTCAAGTAGATCATGCAGCAATATCCAGTAAGGCGCTGTTTCCATGCTGGAGAAAGGGGCATAATAGTATCCCTAGTTACCGCTGAAAAACCTAATCTGTTCAGTAGAGTAGATATACCTTGCCACCAAGTATATGCTCCATTCCCACAATACGTTAACTTGTCCTGTAAACATAATGCAGGCAGTCTAACTGGATCCATTTTACTAACCCTATCCCAATAGGCAACGACTTGTAATGATAAGAGACCCAGTTCGAGTCTCATCAATGCAGCAGGTAATGAATTCGGCATCCCTAATACACCTCTCAGAAAGAGATTCTGTATTCTTATTATAATGTGCATACGTAATTTCTGCTCCACAAAGAACCTGAACAGATTTTGCTTTATAAATCTTTATAGCTGGGTGCACGTCAGTTATTTTAGAGGAATGATAAAATCTAATTAGAGCTGAGACTGAACTTGTTGCTTTTAGGGATAGCGTAGTTTACAACTGTTTACACCGAGATCTGTTACTAGTAAAACACATGCCAAGTGTAAGAACAAACCGAATCTAGGATAAATGTCCCATACTTCCACGTACGCCCTCCAGCACCTCGACCCATAGCCATTACCTGCATTTTCTGTACGTTCACTACCATATCATTTATTTTACAATAATCTTCAAGGTGATTTAAGCCGCGTTGTAACCCTGCTGCTGTTTGAGAGAAAGTGACTATCATCCGCATATAGTAGTAACGAAATAGGGTAAGACCCATTTTGGGGGGAGTTAAATTAATCTCTTTGACTAATAGCAAAATAATTCAAAAATAGGTTAAAAAGAAGGGGGACGACTATGCACCCCTGCCATACGCCCGAGAGCACTGGGAAGCAATCTGACAAGTTACCTCCTTTGTCAAGACGAACCCTTGCTGAAGAATCTTTATGTAATAACATTAATAACTGCAACAAAGACTGAGATATTCCCATACTGTACAGTTTTCGCCAAAGAAAAATGTTGACAGTTTCAAAAGCTTTTGCAAAATCTATGAAAGCCAAAAAAACTTTCCTCTTCTAATATGTATATATTTATCAATAATATGGGCTAAAACAAAACAGTTATCTAATGTTGTTCTACCTAATCTGAAGCCCATTTGTAACCCATTCCTCCAGTTGATCTCGTAAAAATTGTGCAAATAGCTTTCCCATAACGGGGAGTAAGCTAATAGGCCTATAACAGGCAGGATCCTTTGTTTCCTTTCTTAAAAATAGGAACAATCACACTGGTATTCCAGCATGAGGGAAACACTTGGATACGAATTATACTAGTAAAAAACTTAGCTAAAGTTGACGCCCACAAAGTGGGTGCTGCAAGGAACACCTCTGCAGGAATACAATCAATGCCGGGAGCTTTATTCGCTTTTAATCGCATAATTAACTGCAGAATGTATTCTGGTGATAAGATGTTAATATAACTTTCAAAGTAGACAGGCAGAGGCGATGGTAATGCAGTATGGTAATAAACTTGATTTGAATCACTAAAAATAAGACAGAAATGTCTAACCCAATCTTGCTTACAAATCATTACTGAATTATAACTATTGGTAGTACTCCTAGCAGATTGAGATTATTCTCCCAAAAGCCCTGGAATCTTTATTTTCTGCTACTAGGAGATTAGACCATATCTGCTGTCCCTGGTCTAACTTTTTCCTCTTCAAAAGGGTCTTGTATTTGTATTTTAAATCTCTATAGCAAATCCATTTTAATGAGCATTTGTCCTTACACCAGTTAAGTGTTGCCTCTATAAGAGATGCCTTAGCCAATTAGCATTCATCATCAAGCCAGCTTTTATGATAATCATTTAAATGAGGCATCTGGAAACTTGAAGATTTTATAACCAAGTTTTGGACCAAAGCTGATAAGTCCATATAAACAGAATTTATTACATCCAAAGTATTAGCCGAATATAATTTTTCTAATAAAATAGCCTGATGGTCCTGAACTATCTCCTGTACTATTCAGTTACTTGCATAATCCTATGTCTTCCTTTGTGTACCACATACCGCACAACCATGATCATTAGTAACTAACACCTTCCAAATTGCTAAGTACTTCAATTGCCAGAGGGTTATGGTGGCTCTCAGGTCTAACAATAATTGAAAAATCTTCCACATAATCAATCATACTAATAGGAACTATTACATAATCTACAATGTTACATCCTACAGCTGCATTAAAGGTGAACTCTCCTGTTGCATCAGCTGAGAATCTGCCATTGCAAATTGCCATCTCTTGCCTAACTATAAGATCCTTTAATTTTCTGCCCGATTTATTACAAAAATAATCCTTTGTAACTCTTGCTGGTATATTTTTGTAAAGAGCAAAACTTAATTGCAGATCAGAGGAAGGATCACTCCCAATCCTGGTGTTCCAATCACCTACTACGATCATCACATTTAAAGGAAATTGAGATTCTAGTTATTCTGAACTTTTCTGCAGATTATCCCAACTCTTATCAAGTTATCGCTGGCCCTCTGACCATTAACAACAATTTAGCCATTTTAAGTCCAGTCACAAAAGATATAACTAGGGCTCTGCCTAATGAGATTAGTAATCAGGAATCTTGTGACAGAAGGCGATGTAATAGAACTAATAATGGTATGTTAGAAGCCAAAATTTGGCCACAAGAAACAAATGAACAATGGGCTCCTATCTTAATATTTCACTTGAGGAAAGGAAAGAAACCTAGATTTCTTGATGATAAATGTCCTTTGATCTCTAATTTTCTTAATTTCCTTAGATTTTTCATGGAAATTGATATACAGACTACGGATTTATTGAATGTACGACCTTTAGATGATCATATTTTTTTTAGATGGGAGCTTACTTTTAGATCATGCAAAGTTATGGAGTCAGTATTGAGAGCTCATAGGTCATTAAAGAGCGTGGCTTCTGTCTGTTCAATATCTATTAGATCAGAAATTGCCTAAAGATCTGTATATTAAGCAGGATCCTGTTTCCCCTCATCTGTTAGGAAATGTTAGAGATAAGATATTAGAATACTCTAGTATCTCACAGTCCTCAGGGGTTGATATAGAGCAGGAACCATCTCCTGTACTTATTCTTTTGAATGAGGTGGTTTTGAGTGATAGTAAATGTATGTCAGGGAGGAGTTTAAAATTTCTGCAAGATGGCAGCCTGGAGCAGTTAGTTAAAATACGCCCCGAGAGTTATCCCATCTTGGATGGTGAACAAGAGGGGAATTCAATTTCCAGGATGGTTACAGGTGATGAGAATGCTGAAGATTTTAGCCCATATATGGGAATACTGGATCAGACTTTGGGTTGCCCAAAGTCAGTATCTGACGTAGAGAATGTTTATCTAAGTAAGGACCAGGAGAGTAGTCCTGGAAAGCTGGAATCTAACCATACTAGGGAGGGTAGGGTAGATAGCGATAAACGTGAGAAGGCTAATTTAGTAGCAGTAATTCAGGATTTGGTGTCACACAAAGTTCATGGTGTTCCACCAGACATGGTAGCGCATGCCCAAGAAACACTGCCTACGTATATCCGTAAAGATATCTGCTGACTACCTTTTAATAACTTCTCTTCCCTCAAGGTTATTTCTTGGAATATTGAGAGTTTGAGAGGTAAAATGGTGGATAGAGATTTTCTGATTTTTTTGAAGAGTTTTAATGTGGTTTGTCTGCAGGAAACCTGGCTTATGGACAACAATCCTGTTTTTTGGAATTCTTTTAATGCACAAGTTTTTACCTCCCCAGCTTACAAAATCCATAAAAAGGCAGACCTATTGGTGGCCTGGCAACTTTATTTTTGAGTCCCTCGCATGGGTATGTAGAGAGAGACTTCATTTGTCTGCTAGAAACTGTATAATAACTCGCTGGAACCTTACTCCTAATTTAACTTACGTAATAATGAATGTTTATATTTTGCCTGATACATCTCTCTATTATGGGACATCTTATACATTCAAGGTATTGCTGCACAGCAACACAAAAATGGCTTAGTTAATTTTTTTGCTAAATAATCAACTAAATTAATAGCTAAAAAAACCCTTACTCTTTCTAAAAGGATCTGGAGCCATACTACGGTACTATTTTACTACGGTAAAATAGTGTTAGAAGGAACTGAACTCCAAGAAGAGAAGCTCTCTTCCCACAGTCAGTATTTTAAAAAAAAACCCAAATATGACAGTAGTTGATGTTCAGGCAAGCAGTGCCGGGGGTACTTTCAGTACAGGCAGAAAATATTCCTGTAATCAGCTCAATAATTACTGAACACACACACTTAACACTAGTAAATGCTCTAAGGCAGAGGTTCTTCTGCTGAAGGATTGAACCTTCAGTGGGGTTGTCATCTGTGGATGGAGCCACAATCCTAATGGATATTTCATATACTTTGCTGCTGTCTGTCACAATTATATTTAAGTCTCAAAGTGGGGTGTGTCAGGCAGACAAGCTTAGGTGCCATTGCCCTAAGGTCATTTGTACTGGCTTTATTCTAGGTAGTTTATGTTACAACACAACTAGGAGTATTTTTAAACGTTATGGTGCTGAGCACCATCACGCTTTAATCCTGCCTGGGGTGTGCCCTCCCCCCGGGCAGGAATAGGCCCGGCAGCTGAACAAATGTGGTGGTAGCTGGGGCTGCGGAGAGGGTGGGGGGACATGCGGATGTGGTCCGCACGGCCCTGCTCTGCTCAGTGTGGTCCAGCCTCTTCTCTGACAGGCGGGTGCGGCGGCCTATGAGACTGCTGTACCTGGCCGGAGTTAGGTAGAGCAGACCATCAGATGCGATAGCTTACTCTACCACGGTCCAGGTGTAGGTTGCCCTGGACTGTGGCAGGGCTAACTTAGGGATGCGTGCTGGCAGGGAACCCACCATACCACCCAGAGTTAATCTTGCCACAGTCCGAGGTATGTTTGTTCCCAGCTGCAGCAAACATCTGGTGAGTGGGAACAAATGTGACACCAACATGGGTGGCCACACCAGCATGGCCAGCCACGGTAACATCACTTCTGAAGACACCCTAGATCATAGAGTTTTAAGAGTGTTAAATTGTGTCAGATGCTGTGCTGATTAATTTGAGGGGAAAAAATAAAAAGCCCACCCACACTTTGTGCATGCCGACAGGGTCAAAGTGATGCTCACAATCTGGGAAACAGCCATAAATCGGTGAGTTACACTGCCTTTTATATGTGATAAGATCCATGCTTACTTTGTGGGAGTTCTGTAATTGCAGACCTTTAAATGAGAAGGTTGTGTTCCAATCTTCATGACTTAAAAGCCTGAGGTCAGCTGCTAAATACCCTTTGTGCTATAGCATGCTACTGTTATGGGCCAAATCTGGCCTTCAGTGATGTGCCTCTCTTCACTGATGCCTAAATTTTAGAATTCAAGAGTTTTGTCAACATGACTTATCAGGCACGTGCTTTAAATTGCAAAAGACACACTGATTTTAGTTCAAGTATAGAAATGTAATGACTTGAAAAATGAGTGGTTTTTAAACTGAGGAATGAACAGGCCTACCAGGGGTGTGTGGAAGGTAGTTTGAAGTGAGGAAAAGAGGAGCAGACCTGGCAAATGTCTAGTCTACTGACTGAGCTAAGGAGAATATCCAAAAATGTTTTGTTTTATTTATTTATTTATTTATTTAAAACTTATAACCCACCCCTCCTGCCCAAAGGCAGCTCGTTGTGGTAGGAAGGGGGAAAAAAATGGGAAACAGGCCAGTGGGGGAAGAGGGAGCAAGGGGCCTCAGCCACAGATGTAGTTTAAATAATACAGGTTTAGATCAGCATAATCAGGAGAGTGTTTCCAAGTACATGTGCAGCAACAAAAGTTAAATGCATTCATTTCTTACAACTTCCCCCCTGAAATGTATAAAGTTATAATCTAAAAATTAAATTAAAAATCTGCACACACACCCACTCCATCCGTGCAGTTTCAAGTATCTAGCTGTTCATGCAGATCTTGATCTGTCTTTCATGACTAAATGGGAAAGATGCTGCATAAGTAACTTAACGCTGCATATACTGTTGGATAAGGAAAAGAAATACTGAACTGATGTAATAAAGGGTAATTAATCTAAAAAGGTTAACAATGGTACTCAAGACAGGAGTCTTGCATTAGGAACCATTTTAAGCTTGGGGATCAAGAGGTGCGCTTTCACAGATTCAAGGTTTTTTGTTTTTTTAAAAAAAGTAGTTACCTCTTTTCTCCTTCCTAGGTGCCGTGTTAATGCACAAAAAAGCATCAAGATGCCTGTGGTTCCGGCAGGGAAGGGATCAGCCCGCAAAGCAAAGCAAATTGCTGTAAAGACTTCTTTAAATAACCCATATGCTATCAAGTGGCATACGCTGGAAGGAGAAGATATGCAGTTTATACTACAAACCTTGGAAGAAGGAATGAAACACATTGGATTTAAAAAGAACGAAACCCCAAAGAGGAAAAAGCGTCCTACAGCAAAAAAGCCAATGGAAGAAAAGTGTCATGTCAGCGGTAGGAAATGTCAAAGGGAAAATGAAGTGGAAGACACTCAGGAACAAGGGTGGACTGACACAAACACCAGAAAACAGCTTGCTATTGGAATTAATGAAGTTACCAGAGCCTTAGAAAGAAACATACTGCTTCTAGTGCTAGTGTGTAAATCTGCAAAACCTGCTATGATCACTTCACATCTTATTCAGCTCAGTGCAAGTCGAGCAGTCCCAGCCTGCCAGGTTCCACGGCTTAGTGAAAGTATAGCCCCTATTCTTGGTTTAACATCTGTCTTAGCACTGGGCTTTAAAAAAAACAGTGATACCTTTACAGAAGTAGTAGAAACAATCATTCCACGAGTACCCGTCTTGGACATTTCATGGATTCACCATGGAACTGAGCAATCCATGCTAAGTGAAGACACTGAGCCCATAGAAACACAACATGTTGAGCTCATGGAAACAGAAGTGAAAGAGCTCTCTCAAAGTCACAAACGGAAGCGTACGGAGAGCAATAGGCTGTTATCCTCGAATATAAGTTTACAAAGCCTCAAAATTAAAAAGCTTGTTCCTAATCCAAACAAAATACGGAAACCTCCAAAAAGTAAAAAAAGTGTTTCAAAGTAATAGCTAATTGTTCAGGTCCTTGTATTTGGTTTGCTTTTTTTTTTTATGCAGTGCTGTAAATTGTCATGTCACATATTTGTCAGAGCTTTAAAAATTATTTGAATAAAAGATTGATTTTGCTCTGTGTTCTCTATGAGATTTGTTTTGAGATTAAAGTATACTAGTAGTAAACCTGTCTAAGCGTTTATAGCTTTTTTCTTAAGACAGGGCTTGATAGCCTGGGTTCAAAGGTGCTAATCAATATTTGATTTAGAACAAATAATGAAAGATTATGGCAGATAAAATTGCAGGAAGACCTCTGTCCTTAAGAGGCTAGTAATGTGAAAATGGTATTAGGCTATCTGTCTGGGTCTTTTTGTTCTATTTGCTAACAGGGTACCATAAATATACAAAAGGACAGGAGTAAAGTATTGCCATTATGAGCTCCAAGAAGAGTAAGGCATTTTTAATAAATGTATATGTCTGTCAACAATCCTGTTTACAAAAGGGGCTTTAGGTTGTAGGGGGTATGTTTGCCTATTGATGGGTAACTGCTTACTTGCGTTGTTGGGTAATATGTATACCTGGGTAACAGTTACAGAAAGCGGTGGCTGTCCAGTATGTTTTTATATTAAATTGTGCTCAGAATTGCGATGTAAATTGCGTTGTGTATCTGAGGTAAATTTTGCTGCTGCTTCTATTTTTTGTTGTTATGGCCATGGCAAATGCCAGTGCGAAATAAACAAATAAATACAACATTGTATCAAGGTGCATTTGTCACACTTAAAGTATTAAACTATTTTTTATCAAGTCAGTAACTTACTACTTAGAACCAGAGTTTAAATTAAATGTAACCATACAAACAAATGAATATCAAAACCAAAAGTTTATTCAAACAAATGTCCATGCTGGTATAAACGCTTAAGCTGGCCATCTGTTAGATGCTGGTTTCAAACAAACATCCATCATTGAACGTACACACCCAGACTTTCCCTTTTGAATGTTAATACTTTGCTCTACTGGACACCCAAGTTTGCTCTGTTCACATAACGCATGCAAAATCTGATTCCACATTTGGCCTTTGATATGCTGAAGGAAACATTTACTTCTAATTGAAACCAAATACTTTTGTTGCACGAAAAAATGAATTTTAAAACAGATTTTTGTATGCAGATCACATTCTCTTGCAGGATTCACATTACTTAGAGGTGAAATCAAGAATGTCTGTGCGTTTCTTAAAAGGAGAGTATAGCTAAGCTGGTTTTGTTGCACTCCCCCCCCCCCCCCTTCGCCTCCAATGGAAAAATGCAGTGAACATCAGTCCCTCTTAGGATGAAAATGGTGTGCAACATAGGATGCTTGCCGATGTTCAGGAAGGGGGGAGGACTGCCGTGAGCTTAACTTACGTTAGTGCAGTCATGTGAAATCCCCAGTCGTGTGTACGGGGGTTCTAGCATTAATTTTCTGTTCTCTGGTTAAATTCAATGTGATGCAGGGCTTAAAATCCAACTCTGTATTGTAGTGCTGAATTTAATGAGCGAATGAAACCCCTGCGCACATGACCAGGGATTTCATGTGATGGCGGTAACATGAGTTAGACTCATGGCAGTCCCTGCCCCTTCCTGAACATCAGCAAGCACCCTTAAACATAGATGACTGGTAACTGTCGATTGGGGGGAAGGGGCTGGGGAGGGGTTATATAGGGCTTTCACATGCCCCTCCCCCCCGGTCACCTGTCGCTGTAACCAGTTCTCCTGTGTGTATGTATTTTGGATCCACTTCAGCAAAATTGCTGTAAGAAGGATTAAATATGGAGAAAAGGCCAGAAATGTAACAGGGCAGTGAAACAGGATTTTTAGAAGCAGTAGTACAACTTGAACTATAGTTACAAAAATGTATAATCTTTAAAGTAAATGTTCATATAGCTAAATATCACATTTGTACTCTCCTCACTGCTACTGTAGGCTGGAGAGGTAAACCACAAAGTCTCAAACATTCATGAACCTACTGTACTACTTTTGGTTTTCTCAATGAGAGAAACATCCATGTTGTGAATGTTCAGTTCTTTTAGTTATCTCCCACTGCTTATAGTTTTCTCTGGACTATTATAAACACACATATGAGGACTCCTCCCATGTTTTGTTTTAAAAAAGGAACAGAACCACTGATTCTGTAGCAATACTCTGCAATTCTGGTTAAAGGAAACTATTAACTTTGAGCCTTGTTGCCTGTAACTGCATTCTATAATACAATACAACTTTCTTGGCATTTTAAAATATATTTTTTTCCCCCACAGATGGCTACAAAGTTTTTTGTTTCCCCCCCCCCCCCAGCAACAAACCACCTCTTTATCTAACATGATTCAAATACAGGTTTGAGCAAAACTCTGCTCTCACTTAGGATGATGGGTATTCAAATGGAAGGTTTTCCATATGGGTTTCACAGGATAATCCAAGTAATGCACAGCAGGCAGCTTTTGCCATTACATTTCAGCTTTAAATTGCAGTAGCTGCCTACTGTAGGATTTAATCTGTGTTTAAATGGAACTTAGTATACTTCACTTTTAAGAATTTCTAAATGTGGAATGCATAGAGTGCTTGAGAACCTACACTACTTGCTGAACATTCGTTACAGAAAGGGAAGGAGGAGAAACAAGTTGTTCCATTTCAGCCAAGGCCAGCCAGTGCAGAGGCCTTAGGGAGGAAATGTGCATCGTTCCTGTTTACTGGCCCCTGTGGACACTGAAACTATTGTTCCATACTTAGGATAAAAATCACTACCAGTAACAATTTAGGAATACTTATTTACACAAGATACTTTTCATTAGAATTACATACTTCATAAGAAATCAGAGTAGACAGGAATATGTGCAACTTTGCAGAAGCATTGAACACATTCAATTCTGATAGCACTATGAAAATTCTTAGTTTTATACACAGGCTGATGTTGCTCTACCAAGGAAAAACTTAAGGTTTTTGTGCCACAACTGTAAATTAAGTACAGTAATGTATAATAACATAATGCCTGCACTAAACAGTGCAATACTACTGAATCAATCACTGATCTATTGAAGATCAAAGTACAAATCTGTATTTTATTGATTTGGCAGCGTTGCTTATGGAGAAACAAATGCACTAGTCAACCCAGTACATTTTTATACCGCTCCACAATTACAAAAACATCCAAGACTTTCATGTTAGCTACAGACATATACTCCCAAGAGTTTCCTCAAAATGATGACATCCATGTGATGTGAATAAGCAAAGATACTCAGTTTGGACCCTTCATTCTGTTACACTGACAAACATACACCATCACTTAATAAATAGAAATGCAGCAGTTCATCCACATAATAGCAAAGATTTTTGTACCCTAATCCACCACTGCAGTCAGTTTGTACAAAACAGTCTTTTCTAGAGTGGAAAAAATACCTTCTTTTCATCAAGGTGCGAGCTAAGCTTTGAAAATTAGATGAATGTGCTTTTATTCTTTTCATGGACAGTTTCATGAATTTTCCATTTTAGCTGGAAATGTGTACGGTTGGTCACACTTGAATTTCTTCATAATTTCAGGTTTAACGGTTTATTTCAATTTTGCGGATGTTTTGCTTTTACTCCTCAAAAAGTACTGTTCCAAGAACCACAAATCAAGCGGGATGATTTCAGATTTCTAGAAACACAAGTGTCCTCCTTATTGTAATACAAGACCAACCTGCAAGGAGTAGCAAAATGCAGCAGTTAGTTCAAATATGGCAGTAAAAGTCTAGAAGATCTCAAGTTTGCAATTGTTCAGTTTAGATTCAGTTTTAAAACTAGGTTACACAAGTCTTTCTCTTGACATTTCTTGGTAAATTTTATTATTATGGCTAACTAAGCCCACAGAGGCTCTCTTCTCTCTTACCTTTTCAGATTCCATACCAGGACACCGCCAGTTATACAAATAATACTGCAAGTTGCCATCTCCTATACCAAACTTGAGTTTTTCCAGGAATGTTTTGTTTTCCATCAAGTCTAGTGCGTTGAACACGTCAAATCCTTTCTGGTAATATCAAAACATTTTAAAAAAAAATATTTTCATATAAAATAGAACTCGGAGTAATTGTAAGCATGCAAGAGTCCTATAATTATTTTCACTGGATGAATTCAGAGGAAAAATCTGAAGCTTCTTTCTCCATCCCTTAGATTCACTGCCATTAAAACTTACCTCGTAAGTTTTGATTGCAAACCTTGGACTCTTGTTGGACTCCCATAGCCAGTCTTTAATTCGGCCCCAATTCTATAATTTAGTGGGCAGAAATAGTATGCTGTAGTCATGTGGTGACCCAGCTGACAGGTACCTATTCCCCTCTGTGGCTCATTAATAATTTTTCCCTTACAAATATATAAATAAGAAGTAGTGTTCACAACTGACAATACTGAAAGCCCCTTGTGTGTCTTGTAGCCTAATAATTTATTGCATTTCCTGTGTCACAAGTTACATCACACTATTGCCAGAAGTGCAGCATCCTGTCTTACATTTCATGGTATTAAAAAATGGTTTGTTTGCAAATAGACACAGGGATTAGTTTCAAATTGTTGATTCCCTCAACTCCATTTGACATTGACAGATGGCATACGAAGGTCTTTCATGTTTTGTTCAGTTTAGGCTCTGGGTGTTTTTAGACAAGCACCTCCCCACCCATTATGCATGTTGCAGGGCTGCACTGGTGCCCTTGGGTGGGAGGTGCTTGTCTAAAAACGCCCTGTATTAGGTTTTGGAGATCCGACAAGACCATGATCAAAATTAAATATCAGCATCACTCTTCTGTTTTAATACTGTTAGCATATTCAGGGACCTGTGTTCATGGGGAAAATGCAGTGAACACAGGTCCCTGCATATAGTCCCTGCTATTGCTACTGTGAGATGTTTCTGATAGTTTACATGTAAGGAAACCATACCTACTATAGGAAACCTTAATATAAAGTAAATAAAGGTACTGCACTGCTTACTAATCATGGATATACACATTCTATATAAGGAAAGTGTTGCGTGTTCTTTAAAAATAACTGAATTTACACAAGTATGTGTATACAAATTTTGATCATTAACACTGAAAATGGATTCTCTGCAGAAAGAAACATTATTTGTACATTTGGAGGAAGCTTTTTAAAATGAATCCTGAGTGTACGATGCAGTGCTTAGTACAAATCTATACCTATTTTCAGCTTCCAGGAACTTGACTTCGTCATTCACTAACATCAGACCATCTGTTCTTCAGAAAGCTCAGAAAACATTTATGTTTTCCCTTTTACTCTTTACTTTAACCGTTCTTAAGAGTTTATATTTTCAAAGATGAAGAAGTGCAAAAATATTAGCTTGGTTTCACAGTTAATTAACCTAGTCTTTTATTCTTTACTATTATGCATTGATTGTTCTTTTTTTATAAGGAAAGTAAGTACGTTAGGTCTGAATTTTACGTACACACATTATTATTGGCCATTTTCACCAACATTTTGCAAGACAAGTGGTTAAGTGCTGGATTGCTGAAATGTAAACCTGGGAGCCTAGGACATGTATTTCTAGAGCAGTGGTGCCCACACTTGCCCGGCTGGAGATCTACCCGCAGCATAGGGGTAATTGTCCCTAATTTGCATGACCACACCCCTAATTTGCATAACTGCAATCCAGCCAGGAGGGTGCATCTATGCAAATGAGGGACAAAGAGGGAATGGTGACAGCCATGGGGGGAGGGGGAGCAACCCCATCACTCACACACACCCCTCTCCCACATGCGCACACACCACAAACCCCTGTGTATCACACATAGGCATAGTCAGGCACGCTCTCACAAGCACACATACCGGCAGACACTCCCCTCCCTCTCTCACACACACACACCCCTTTCACACCAAGCTCAGCTTACCTTGCTCCCTTCCAGTCCCCTGTTCTCCCCCACACCTCCTTCCACCAGCCAGCAGATCAGTCACCCTCTTATTAAAATTTACTATGTTACAAACCATTTTTTAAAAATCTCAATGAGAGCAGAATATTAGTCAAATTGTATTTTGAAACACTGCAGTGGCCCTTTTCCTGGATGCAACTTCATAGGAATCTCCCCCCCAAAGTGCAGGGGGAAACCATTACATATAGTTTTTCAAAACATTCTTTGAAAACATTCAGATTCCTTTCTCATGTCAAAGAGAGTAGGACTGTTACATTACAAAGTGCTGCTTTTAACCTGTTCCATTATTCTCCTTTTCTGAGAGAGGCAGGTAGGGAAAACAAGCTACTTACCAACTTAGCTATAATGAGTGCATCATTCATTAGGTCCAAGAGAGGAGTCTCTGTATGAACATTGTAGAAGGAATAAGCTGCTTTGAGGCTTTTATGAACAGGGTGGTGCATAACTGTTGATGGTAACGTGTAGAAACTCAGGAAGTCAGTTAAAGTACCATTTGAACTCTGGAAGAGACAAAAACATCAGTTACGTGAAGAAGCCACTTAACGTACTATAGTCTGAGCCAGCTGAGTTTTCCCAAAACATCTGCTGTGCATGCAGCTAATTAGAGGTAGTAGCTGACCACCGCCTTCTCATCAGCTGGGCATGGCCATCAACGTGTGCCCTGCTGTGTATTCTCCAATCTCCTCCCTTTCAATGATATTCTTGGTTAGAATCTGACAAACAGGACTGATGATCACTTAATACTTGACTCTTTAAATCTGAGCCTTCAAATCTATAAGAACCCTTCACAGAATTATATTATATACAAACCTACACATTATGACATTTTGAACAAATCAAACGGAAGTACTTTCTCATCTCAATATAAAGTAATCCTTGGAATTCAATACCAGAAAATGTTGTGACGGTCAGAGCATAACAGGGTTCATCTTGTTTTCTGTAAAGCGCCAGGTACATCACTGGCGCTATATAAATGCTTATAATAATAAAAAAAAGAAGAAGAAGAAGAAAGAATTGGATAAGTTCTTAGAGGGTGGGTACACCAATGGCTATTGGCAAAGTTGGTCAGGGCATGAGATTTGTAACAGGAATGGATCACTCCATTATGATCTGTTTTGCACTTCCTGGAAGCAATCAAAGTTAGCCACTATCAGAGACAGGATGCTGGGTGAGTTGCACCACTGGTATGGCACTTCTTATGTTCTTGGATACATGCACTTTTAGTGGCTTTTGACTGATGTCTCATTCAAATTTGTCCCCTTTAGTCTACTCTGCCACAACCACAACAAACTAATGCACCAAATTTCAAGATACTGGTCAACATCATGGCACTCAAATGGTTCAAATCTGATAAGACTTGCATCCTTATTGACAGCCCTACGTAGAATTGACCACAGTGTCTTTCTGAACAAAAGAATTCTTAATTTAATTCACTTATTTGTTGCTATGTATTTAAGGTGATTTATGAAAAGTGATGGATTGGCTTCTTTTTATGTGTACTCACACCCCAACATACACTTCTAAAATGGTCAAGGGTGCTCCAGTGCACTGCATAGATAGCGCCCAAGCCACAGAAAAAAGTTCATATTGCTGAAAGCCACATCAATTGCAACTTGCCCCAATCCTAGGGACACGCATTACAGCTTCGCCTAAGTTTCCTCCCTCACATCACAGCTTTGCCTCCCAAGCAGTCTGGTGGGTTCAGGATGCAGCAATAGCAGCCCAGGACATGTTCCCATGGCCACCAGGAGGCTCCAGTAGCTGAAATGGTGGCTCAGCTTCTCTTGCTCCTGAGGGAGCCACATGGACACACCCCTGAGCAGCCACTTCTGGTGAGAACCACCAGTACAGGTGCCTGAGAGCTGCATGTGGCACCTGAGCCGCCATTTGCCCACCTCTGCTCTATTACATATAAGCAAACACACCAGAGACAAATTAATTTGGCAACTGAAAGCCATCTAAGTTATATAAAATTTGTAAGATCCCTAAGTAGTTAGGGATGTTTTGATTTCATCATGCATTGTGCTCTGTTCTTTGAAACCAAATTTTAAATTTAATACAGAATGAAGCTTTTTGCCCTTTGTGCTACTGAAGTATATTTCTTAGGAGATGATCTTAAAGATCTGTCCTCCTGGAGGATCTCTAAGTTGTAGGGAACCTTTCACCCATCACAAAGCAAAAAAAAGCTGCAGGTGTTTGAAAGTTCAATAGTTTAAGGGTAGCGAAGAAGAATACCACATTCATAGAACGTTGGGTCATCTAACCCAACTCTATTTGGATGCAGGATTCAGCTAGAGGGATTGAGGTAGGCAAGATTTCCAGAGGTGGAATACGTTCAGGATTCTGGGGCTCACAAAATTAATCCTGAAGAAAAATTAGTCATTGATCTTTTATCACCTTGGGTGCTCAGAATTCTGGCTGTAAATCTCATCATTTGAAAGATCAGATCTTATAGCAATGGTGCCTTATGAACAAGTGTGTGGGGTCTCAATAGAGACTCAAAAGGAAAGGGTATAGCCACCAAAGTCACTACTTCTTGCACTATTTCTTCCCTAAATGTGCCCTCTCCAAATGCAGCTCTTAATCCAGTGACTTTTATAGACTGGACAGCACTGTATCTCAAGGAAGCAGTGGAACAGGCAAGTGCGTTTATGCTGCTGTGTCCGTCTGTGGCTAGGCAATCAATAGCACCAAGAGATACGAACTTCTGCTCAGCTCAAAAGGATATTACTTTTGAAGTAAATTAATCAAGATCTGTGACTCAACCTTCATGAAAATCCTTAAAATTAATTAAAATATTATTTAAGTTTTGTTCTGGCATGTTGGAGGAAAGTGGAGAAATGACACTGGGTCTGCTTTTACAGGATTACACTCAATACAAATTAGTTTCTAATCCAGGTCCATTAATCTGGGGTTATTATTCAGGAGTAACTGTTTACACAATCATTTTTAATCAGGAGTAAGAATTAATCCTGATTTGCAGTGTGAACAGGTTAGTCCGGATTAGGAGTCACAAGGAAGACTGCAAAATCCCATGGTGCAGCACAACCAGATTTCAGCATCCTCTTCTGCTCTGATTTCCACTCTGAGTACAGTGACAGCAACAGGCACATCAGTCACCTTGCAAAATGGAGGCGTCTTCACCTTGGCACGGTGGATTTTAAATTTGGCATGCCACACAGAGACGGGCCAGACGGCTGGAAAAACAGATATGGACAGCTAGAGGGGGGAGCCATGTCTATCTGCAGCACTCTATGGCACCTGGGATTCAGTCCAAATTAACTGTTCATACAATTACTAATTTGCTGAGTTTAATCCACATTAAAATAAACTACTGAAATTAGATTTCCAGAACCTGGTTTAAATTTTGAATCCAGGGTAATTTATTTGGACTAAAGTGATCACAAGATCAACTTAATCCACATTAGAGCCACTTAATTCAGATTAATGCTCATGTAAAAACAGCCTGGAGTTCCAATTTGATCTGCAGTCCTCCTCTCAGTCATGCCAGAAACATTCTCCCTTCTTTCTGAAAAAAAGAAATCTGATTCCAATTTACAATCAAATTGTCCTTTTTATAAAAAAAAGGAAACAAAGGGTGGTGTAGGCTGTGGAGGAACAGCATTCAAGGTAGCTATCCCTTTAGCAGTTTTACAAGTCCTAATTAAAGCTGTTATATTAGCAAGGAAGGTTACAATTCTTCTACATAAAAGTGTCAAAATAGTCTCATCACAAACAGGATATTAAAATGTAAAATAAAGTACACTGTTAAACTAATGAACAAAACTAATAAGATGGATGCCAGACTTGGCAAATAATAAGTACAGACTATGGGGCTCTGGATATGCTATAAAGCTGTCTGGTTTTATACTCACAGTATTTGGGTTGATGCCATTGAACATTGTTAATATAACGTTACATGCTTTTAACCTGTGTAATGGTAGGCATGGATAGAGTTTATCTGCATACATTTCTTTATTTACATAGGCAATCCATGTTCTTACCTCTACTACAAAGGTATCAATAATATTATCCTGGGTCAGGAACCAATGGGCTATCTCTTCTTCATCCATTACAGGAGCAAGATTAAACTGCTTCAAGTAATTGTTAAATAATTCTTGCACTGCTTTAATATCTTTTCTTTCCATCGGCCTCAAACCTGAAGTCTTTGTGGCCTTGTTAGAACAAAAAGAAAGATATTAAAGAAAAGAATTAATGCAAAAAATAATTCAAAATAATTTCCTAAAATGTATCTAGAACACATCTATCCACTAATTAGCTTACTTCCCATTAGCCTCCCAATTTGTAAATGGTCTTCAATCAATAATCTGCATCTTCTAATTATTTAAGATAGTCGCTTCAGTAATCTTAATATTCCTTTATTGGTATTTCCTCATGGAACCAGATATTGCTGCCAGTATTCTTAACTTCATACACACACTCTTCCAGTCTTTAATTAACTGTTTATGTTTATCCTCTTATTAGGGCCTTAGAAAACCTCTATGTATCTAGCTGCTTGGTGGAGTTCAGTGTAGTCTAGTGGACAAGGTGGTGGACAAGGACCTGAGAGAACAGGGTTCAAATCCCATTTTAGCAATGAACTCACTGGCTGGCCTTGGGCTGTGTCAGCCTCAGTTTCCCATCTGTAAAATACGAATCATAATGACCTTCACAGGGTTATGAGAGTGAACTAGATGGGAACAGCAAAGCAAAGAGAGCTTCTCTCATATTTGTTTGTATTTTTTTCTACTTTCTAACTACTACCATCCCAAACGACTCAAAACTCTGTGCAGAAATGATCACTGCCCTCTATGTAAAAGAGCCCTTCTTATGAAGCAAGGTATTATGGAGATACAGAACATTTCCACTGCAATTTTAATGTATTTTTTAAATATGTGGAATACAAGCTTTCCCAGAAACCTCAGCTAATTACAGAAATATTTTTTGTTGTTGTTAAAACAAAGGTTTTGTTCCCTTAAAAAAATCTAACAGTAGCTGTTCCGATAGCAAAGCTGGGGCAGGAGAGCCACAATTTTGAGGTTTTCACAGCTCCAGCAAAGCAACCAGAAAGCAGGATAAACATTATCTGTAAGGAGTCTCCTAAGGAAGAGATTTGGAGAGTTCAGAGCAGGGGTGGGGCCACTTTGAAAATCAGTACAAGCTCCAAGGGCCACAGAGAAGTTGAGAGCAGAGGTGTGCTCAGGAAGGGTGTTTTTACACGAGTGCCCCTGGGGAGCGGTTCGTGGTCCACAAATGTGGCTGGTGCGGGAGGCATTGTGCGTTTGGGGGGGGGGGGGGCAGGGTGCTTCATACGAGTGGCCCTATGCATGGCTTCCCCATTCAGGCAACGCCCACCCTGTCCCCGCACAGAGCAGTCTGGATTTTCCCCCGAGTGCTCTGTACGTGGGGTCAAGGGAGCACACACACCAGATTTCCACGAACGCTCCCCTGCCTAGACAGCGGGTGTCCATGCGTGGGAGCGTCTTCTGTAAAAACACCCAAAGAGTGTCCTGAAGAGAGAGGTCCAGAGCATAAACCTCTGCCATGGATCCATCCCCTATCTTTGTGTCCATCGGCTCGTCTCTCCTCCCTTATCTTGAGCTCAGTTTTTCCAGTGTTTGAGGGTAGGAGCTAGATCCAGGGGTTGGATCCAGGAACTGGAAAGCAACCATGTAAAAGCTAGCTGTGGACTGCATTTGGTCCCCACACCTCCGGTTTTCCATCCCTAGTAGAGACACTTGTAGCTACTTCCAACCCATCCACACCACTTCTCTTCAATCCCTTGTATGGGGAGGAAAGCAGCATGGCTGATACACCTCTATGCTCCAGCCACCCTCATCTGATCCCTCCAATTTATTTTGGGGATCAGTTCAGGAAAAGGTCAGGACTGGAAGAAATCATAGTAAGTTAGCTGAAAATACATTTCTCTTCCCTCTGCCATCATTCCAAACTACACAGGGTGCACCTCAGCAGAAGCTACAGACCCAGGCTAGGATTCTGAACTTTGAGCAGAGAGGTGGTTGTCTAGATTGGAAAAGTAAACTCTTCTGCATACATGTCTTCTGCAGACATTCTTCTCTGTCTAAAGTTTTTCAAAATGTGAAAGCTTCTCTTACTGAGAAAATGTATGCTGGAAAGATGAAAAAATATTCTCTCATTTGCAATACTAGTTCAAATCAATATTCAGGGCTGGCTGTATGCAGAATCGGAGAGTGATATGCAGCATACGGTGGGTACTATACAATATTGAAGACAGACTAAGTATTAGGGATGGGAATTTCGGTTTCGGATAAAACCGAAAGTACCAGAAAATGACCATTTTGGATTAATCCAAAATTTGGGTTCTTTTTCGGTTTCGGTACTATCCGATCTTTTGCATTGATTTTTCCACCGGATTTTTAACATTGCAGTTTGTCCCTCACTGAAAAACCGCAATGTTAAAAATCCAGTACAAAAATCAATGCAAAAGATCTCACAGTACTGAAACCGAAAAAGAACCGAAATACATGAGAACCGAAACTGAAATTTTGCCCAGAGTCCCATCTCATAAATCTGGATGGTTGACCAAAGCTGTTAGAAGAATCAAAATTAGAGGGGGAGGGGTGGGTGGGTTATTTTATGCAAAGCAAGGAGAGATGCAGCATCCAGTATTTTAGGAGGCACAAATTTGGTGAGACAGCTTGTTGCATGAAGAAAAAAAATTGCTGGCATGTTTAGGTAATACCCTTTTCAGTACCACCTTATGAAAGTTTTAGTATGCATTCATTATTGCTCCTAAAAGCATAGGACACAAAAACACTGAATTATCAACCTCACTAATTATAGCATGGCATTATATAAAATTTGTTTCCCTGTAGCTCAACCCCACTCAAACACCAACTGAAACATGCTCAGCATTTTTGGGTATTTCTTTTTAAAAGGTCTGGTATAAATAAACTCATCTGCACATTTAGCACTGCTAACGTCCGTTGACTCTACAGCTCTTATAAAACCTCTTCCCAAGCAGAAAAATATTTTGATTGAATATTGCCTTTCCAAAATGAAAAGCTTGCCTTGTCAGAGGCAGACGGAAGGCTATTTTGGGCCCCACAATAACAGAGGGTCCTCTAGTCAGATACATTGCTTACATCGGGAAGTCTGTAGAGCTTCATTGTTCTCTGCAAAGTCATATTTCTACTCAAATGTGAAAATTTCACCTCTACCAATTTTCTGGGGTTCAGTGATCGATGCCAGTACCTGGAAAGAGAATTCAAAATAAATGTTTTACTTTTACATGATTCATTCGTAAAGCCAATCCTTGCCTTCCAGTTCCTAATAAAAATCAAACCATTGCTTCTCAACAGACATCTTGCATTGTTGCCTGCAAGGGATTCAAGCAGTAATTACACAGAATAATTAGTAAACACTGGCGAAGGTTCTGTCAAGAACAGTGCATCTTTTAAATGTGTTATGTACATAAATGGTGATAGAGTTGGTTCTCCTAAGCATTGTTAATGTTGACATTAAGAAGCATGGCAACTATTTATGTTTCACTTGAATTTTATGTTGTCTTTCAATTCCCATGAATCCAATTTAAATCATTTATTTTGTTGTATAAACAGGGCCCTCTTTCTGCCTTTAAATGATCAGTGTCTAGTAATTCTCCCCCTCCCTCCCTCCACCCAGCCTCCCTCTATCTCTAGCTAGAACAACATCCTAGGGCGTCCTGCGCTATATGCCAACTCCGTGCCCACTCTATCTTGTGGGATTTTATCATGTTACAACCAAATTGTGAAGCTAACTTAGTGCTGATTATGACTCTGTACTCTATGCAGTCATGATTAAACTGTGGTCTGAGGCTAGGTTTAGCCATGGCTATGTAATATGACATTGAAGATGGCTGGTCTTTTCCTGTGTGGATTACAACGCAGATGCCAGCACTGCATTAGCTTCTTCTTTTTTAAAATATATATATCTCCCTGCCATGGCACTTGGAGTGCTTTTATATATAAACACAATTTTTAATCCTCACAACAACCCTGTGAGGTAGGTTAGGCTGACAGAACATTGTGACTGGCCCAAGTCACCCAGTGAATTTTTAGCTAAGACGAGACTTGAACCAGGGTTCCCCACTACCTCCCAGTCCAAGTACTGTGAACTTAGCCATTACACCACACTGGCTCTCTAATGCTTCACTAGCTTACTTCTCTAGCTTCTTGCTTTTCTAGCTTCTTGGCTTCTCTAGCTTACTTAAACTCTTCAGATGGATTACAAACAATACAATTTTGAAGTAAATGCAAGAAAGAATACTTCTGCCAGAATGAGTCTCTACAATTTATTTAGGTAACATAATTGTAGACACAAATTCTTCAGTGCATGGTCCTAGTCTGAGGAAAGCTACTATCTGGACAGTACATTCAACAGTTTTTAAAGTAAGCAAAGATGCGAATGTGACTCAAATTAGTAACAAGAAGAGGGCGGCATTTGCTGTGCAGATGGGCTCCATGTTTTATTTCTGACATGCAAAAAGCTTCTCAGCACACTGCATATTCTCATTCCACAGAGATTATGCATTGTAAGGAAATGCATAAAAGCAGCCTTGTGATCAGACTTTTATAAATAACTTTAAAAGCCATGTGATTATAGCACCCCTCAACTGCACTCCCCCTTGTGTGGGAGCTACAGCAGAATGCCCAAGCAGCAGAGAAGAGAAATTCAGGAGTTCCAAGGCCCTTCTCTACTCTGACCCTCACCACCTCCAAACAGGAGAATCCATGGAATCTTAGATGTCACTTTCAGACATCCTAAATAAAATAAATAAATAAATAAATAAATAAATAAAATGGAGAGCAGCCAGCAGTAATCCAATTAAGAGGTTACAATGTGGTGGTTATGACGTCGGAACTTACAACAGTGAGAAAGTTCCTTGGAGTGGAAAAATGATGGTACAGCAATGGAAGAATTAAATCTGGGGAACTTTTCCATCACTGTACCACTGTTTTATCATGTGAAAGGCAGTATACAAATCACAACTGTCACGTTGCCACACACCTTCCCCCCTTCACCAGATTACCACCAGCTGCATTCCATGTGAGGGTTTTTTTTGGTTATCTGAAAGCACACAATGAGAAACAGGACTTCCGCATTTAAGTTCTCATCCACAGAGGACTGCATGGGATGGGTTTCGGTAATCTAACAGACAGACGAGAGCTGAGTCAACCCTTCTGAAATTTGAGTTTGAAGCAGAAAAAGGAACACCCCCACACACCCTGTGCACATGTGCTGCTTGGGATTTTATGCAGCTTGTCTGCCACTCCAGTTATTATCACTGCAAAAGCAGATCCTCTCTTTCACCAGAGAAGAGGCCTTAAGAAAAGTTGATTAAAGGTATTGCATGTTCTCATACACTCTTTGCTATCATAGGTGAGCAGACAACCCCAAGAAAAAAATACGCGAAGAACTGGCCTGAAAGCTTAGTTTACTCCAGACACAACATTCAGGTGTGACTGCCACGTTGGTCCCAAATGGAAAAGACAGAGAGAAAGTAGTTCAGATGAGATCTTTTAATGGGCCAACTTCTGTTGGTGAGCGTTTACTTTTGGGTCACAGATGGTCATCGTCCTTGCAAATAAAAAGTCAGAACGAGTTAGTGTGGCTGAAAGCTTACATACCATCACAAACAGGATGTGGCCCACTAAGGATATATCATTTGAACTACTTGGCCACAATTCACAAACCACTTACTCTGGGATAGTCCTATCGAGACCCACAGTAAGTGGTTTGTTGATCGTGGTGTTGGTCTCCATCTCAGTACGCAATGTTGTCATTGCTAGCACTGTTTCACTCACAACGTAGACAGGGGTTTTCTAACATCAGCTGATCCTCAATGGGCAAGCAACGGTCTGGACTTTAAGATTCGTGTCTTTCACAAAACATTGGCAAAAGAAAGTTTACCATGTGCCCTACCTAGTTAGGAGATCAAACCCACAACGTTTATCAGAATTTTACAGCTGAACAATGCATAATTTTTATTAGATAGTTTGTGAACAATGTCATGGCATGCTTAAAAAAAAAAAAAAATGAAGAAAAAAGCACCCTTTTGGGACCGATCTGATTCTAGCCCACTACCCAACTTACCTGCAAGTGGCCACAGGCTTAGGAAGTACCACTCCTGCAGTGTAAACGGCCTGAAAAATTCCCTCCAAGTTTACTCTCCTGGTAATTTCCCGAATTAGTACGGGCGCTACTCGTTTGGATCTCAGTTTCTTATGCACACAAAGGAAATTGATTTCTACCATTTTCTTCACACTAAGAACAATTTAAATAATAAAAGGTTATACAGTCATTATGACGTAGCATATTCTTATCTAGTTTTATTTCCCAGGGTTCAAGAGTGAAATTTCAGACTATATAACTGATTTTGTATAGAATTTAAAGAATGCTAATTTTGAAGTCTGCCTATGTAGCAAAAATAAGCTACATTGTGGTTGCCTTGCTGATCCCAAATATGACAGACTAGAAGAGAAAGAAACTAAGATGATACCTTGTATTGGACCAACATTTCTTGGTGAGCATACACATGCTTTCAAGCTACCCAGAGTTGTTATTACCTATTCTTGACTGAAGAAAAACTATCATCTTAACTAATGAGTCTCTATTTAGCAAAAAAAACACAAAAACCTGCACTACTTCACAAAAGGGATGAATTTCTTACCACACAGTGAAGCATGCTCTGTGTATCTCATATGCAGAAGCTACAATCCTAAACACACTTATTCATGAATAAAGCCAATTGGTTTTAATGTGGCTTACTCACAAGTGTGCTTAGGATTTTGGCTAGAGAGTCTACCCATAGTACCAAGCATATACTAAAACTACTGCATATTGCAAATTTGGCTGTCTGAATTTGTATCTACCAAACAAGCAACACCACTTTTGTATTCAAAGTGTGCATCTGGCAAGCTGTCTATATTTGGAGAATTTAGACCACAACAGGCTATACCATATTCTGAACACACACCTGGGTTTAAAAGCTTGGGAAAATCCTCTATTTCCACCATAAAACAGATGCACACAAGAAAGAGTCAAAAGGTTCCACATTTTATGGTCTTTAGTTTAGGATTCCAGTGCTTTGACTATGGAGCTCTGACTGTGCAAGTCTGATTCTTACACCTTTCAACAGGTCTGAGAATAACAAACAGCTCTCCATGATTTCTAACTGAAGAAAACTGCCGAGATGGGTGTACATTTACCATTAATTTTAATACTCAATAACTGGGTGGGTAGTCTTCTGAAAACCTAGGCTCCAGCTCTTCAGTCACATAGGCAAAAACGCCACCCACAAGAATAGGTAGTTTGACACTATTAATTGTAGCAATGCCAAAAAGATTCAGCAGTTTACCTTCCATAAATACGGATGTTTGCAGGGATGGCACTTATGAACCCAACCAGTTTTTTGTTTGATGATACCCTGACGCCACAGTGCCATTGGGAGAGCCAGCCTGGGGGTCGCAGAGCCCTAGAACCAGTAGCAGAACAGAAAAAAATTAAATTGGCACCCACAAGAACTGTCTTTTTTTGCAATCCAATGGGAACTGACTGAGGTGTTTGCTACTCACCACAAGAGAAACTCTGGTGAGTAGTCAAACCTAAACATGTTATCATCATCTTCTACGTAATTCTCATTTAAAAGCGTGTAGAGTTCCTTTAGCTGAAAATGCATCAAAGAAAGGAAAAGGTTTGTCACGTGCCTGTCCACCCTAATGCAGCCATCTTACATCTACAAACAGATAATTTCACTTACAACTTCAGCATTGCTTAGATCCAAAGTGTCCCACATAAAACCCTGTGGCAAAGAGTATGGCTCTAGACGGACATTGTCCTTATCTGGTTCAATTGCACCATGAGAGGTTATAACTTCACCTAGTAGAGCAGAAGAGAATTATACTGACATACAATTTACATACAGTTTAGAAAATTCATGTTTTCCCATTTGTTTAATTCACACTGAATTAAGATATGAGAATCTGAAGCCTTATAAGTGTTAAAATAAAAACTTTAGTTTACTAGTATCATTTAGTATCATTTCCACCTCCTCTAGCTCACTCAAGCCAGACTTTCTATCACAATTGCTATTTCAGCAGAACATACTCAGTTATGCAGACTCTGAGGTCACTTTCAGACCTCCCTCCCGTGCATATTCTGGCTGCGGATTTCCTGCTCTGTATCTCTGCTTGTTCGTGCCAGCAAAGCTGCACCCGGGTGGGGGGTGGGGGTGGGGAGGAGGAGGGGGAAGAGGGCTTTAAGACCATCCAAACCCTGCGCATACCCTCCCGCAGCCCAAATATGCACAGAGGGGCAGGTCTGAATCAGTTCTGCTACAGCAGTTAATCTTTTGTGTTCCACAATATATGTCACAAATAATTAGCAAGCCATCTGCATGAAGGTAAACTACATATACTGCATTTGGCTAGCCACTGAGATTGGTGTAGCAATTCAACACAGAAATTATTACAAACATTGACCTTGAAATAACTAGCATGTGAAGGCCCAAGATTATTCACATGTGTCAGATTGTGGCATCCAATAAGATATTTGCAAAGACTGGCAAAATGGAAAAATATGTTTCTTTGTTAGAGTCAATGGGCTCAATCCCAAACCCCACGCACCACACACACACACCCCTTGTATGCAAGCCACGCGCAATTCACACACGCACCCACGCAGGCAAGACTATGGCACACGCGCAACCCATGATTAAGCTGTGCACACGTAAGTCATGCATGCAGATGTTTGGGATCGAGCCCACTGCCTTCCCCCATACCTCAAAAGGCAGCTTCCTGACTGACTTTCCCCCCTAATTACAGGAACCACTCTTCTCCTATTGAACAGCTACTGCATATTGCCAATCACCCCTAAGAGATGCTTCTGAAACAGAACAGCATATAAGTAAATATATTAGTAATGGACTAATAACACAAATCACATGAGTGTGTGTAAGAATGTGAGGCTTGAGGGCAGACTCAAGGATCCCAATCAGGAGCGGGGAGTCAGGACAGAGGGGTCAGACCCAAACAAGAACAGATCATGGACTGGGAACATAATATAGAGGCAGGAGGTGGCAAAGCCCTCAGGTTGGGCAGTAGAGCAGGTCAGGATCTGTACAGGAAGGGGAACAGGTCACATGATCCACTCAGCTTCCTGGTGCTATCAGCAAGCCTTCTATGTCAGCTGACAGCCAACCAAGAAGCTGAAATGCATGGCAAGCCAAGGGGCGGACAAGAGGATGTGGGTGGGCCAGAGCAGGGAGGTCCCTTTAAGGGAGTGGCTGGGTTGCCAGCACGATTGCTTCAGGAACCCCTTCAGCATTCAGGACCTGGGTCCTGACGGCGAGCGAGACTGGCTGATGAAGTTTTAAATGAGATCCAAACAATCAGTAGGGACTCAGAAGCTCTTGTTCTAAAATAATGGATTTTAAATCCAGAGATCTTCCTGCAGACACAGCAAGTTTGCAGTTTCCGCTGTCCCAGTTGGAATCATTAGCAAACAGCATGAAGACTGGTTGCTGGCAATAGTCTGAATGATCCGTACAAAATGGTAGCCTTGACCACCACTGCAAGCCATGGGTCCTACAGTCCTTGTTGATACAGGAAAGAGAAAAGCCTCTGAAATGTAATGAGCACAAAGAATCCTGTGGCTGTTTCTTGAATCAAAAGGACATATGTTTCTACATATTGAAGATTAACCTGCCGCAAGCCCATAACAGTGAAAGATGAGAAGGTTGTGCATTGTGGTTTCATGCACTGTGTGAAGTAGATACGCAGTAGGAAGAGTTAGCTATAGAAAACAAACTTAGGTGAAAGCAGTGTACAAGTGTACCCCTGTGACAGTTGGCCCACTTAAGAGGATACAATTTTACTAGTGCTTCCAGCCAATTAATTTGTTCCTTTAGATGAGATGTTAAAAAGTTATGTTTTAAGTGCTCTGATTCAAAGTTTCAAATCCCAATATTTGCCTAAGACGGGTTGCTAGAAGAGCATATTCCTGATGGTCACATTCCGTTATCAAATATTCTAACATTTCACTTAAGGATATACTAATTTTTTAAAGTCAACAGTTCATTAGTGCTTTGTAATTATTTTAAAAAAATTTAATTTAAAAATTTAATATCCCACCCCTCCTGCCACAGGCAGCTCGGGGCAGCTCACAGCATCAGTCCACACAATAGAAAACTATAAAAACATATAATTCCCCCCCATCCCTCTCCCCCATCTCCCCCGCCAAATGCCTGGTGGAACAGCCAAGTCTTGCGATTTTTACAAAAGGAATGGCTGCAAGAAACCAGTCTGGCTGCTCAATCCTAGAATGTGTGAAAAAGGAAAAAGTCTTTCTACTGGTTCAACTTTTGTTCTTTTTTCAAGCCATCAACTCAAGCTTAATATGGCCAAGACCGAACTCCTCATCCCTGCCCCCCCTCAAACGTTCCCCTCCTACTCCCTCTCAGTTTCTATTGAGGAAGTCACCTTTCACTCAGTCCCTCAGGCACGTACCCTGGGATTCATCTTTGACTTCTTCCTTTCCTTTAAGCCTCAGATTCAGGCTGTTGCTTAGGGATGGGACTTTTGGTTTCGGCCGAAAGAGGCCAAAAGTACCTCTTTCGGTTAAAACCGAGAGATTCAAAAATTGAGCCCTTCTTGGTTCCCAATTTTTGGATCTTCTGTTCCCACTGAAGTCAATGGGAAAACCTCCCATAGACTTCAATGGGAAGAGCCGGGAAACCTCCTCCACCCCCGTCACCCCATTTCTGGCCTCAGAGGGTGAGGGTGGGGATCCATTACCCCCTAACACCCCCACCCGCCGTGGCTTGGTTTTATGTCCCCACGCATGTGCAGAACAGCTGCCCTCTTGCAAAATGGCGCCGATGTTGGATTAGGGCTGCACGTGCACAGAAACTCCAGAGCTGGGACCTGTAAGAAGAAGAAGAAGAAAGAGGAAAAGAAGGCCCGGCTACCATTCCACTGTCAGCTCCACTACCAATGGCCAGGCTGCTTCCACTGCTGACTAGGTGTCGGGAGCTGACTCCGCTGCCAAGCGGCCAGGCAGTGGAGCCGGCTCCCAATACCAGTCAGCAGCAAAAGAAGCCTGGCTGCCAGTAGCGGAGCCAGCAGCCCAGCTGACGGCCGTGACCCCCACCCTCCGGACCCGAACCTGCAAAGGTAAGTAATATACAGGGTCCCCAGGGATTGGGGGGGGGGGTGTAAAGCCAGGCCCAGACAGGTGGGGGTGTTAGGGGTAATGGATCCCCACCCTCTGAGGCCAGGGGTGCGGTTCGGTGCCGGCTCCCTGTATCTCGGGACTCTTGGATGGTTCTCTTTCTCAGTGAAGTCAATGGGAAAACTTCTCACCGACACCAACACCGGTGGGAAAAGAACTGACACCGATAGAACCGAAACCAAAAGGAGATCCAAGACACAAGGGAACCAAAACAGAAAGAAATCAAAATTTTGTTGAGTCCCATCCCTACTGTTGCTAAATCCTGCCCCTTCGCTTTGTACAATATTGCTAAAATCTGGTCCTGCCTTATTGTTGCCACTGCAAAAATCCTAGTTCATGTTCTAGTAATCTTTTGCCTTGACTAGTGTTACTTCCTCCTTACTGGCCTCCCCTGCTCTGATCTTGCCCTCCTCAACTCCGTTTAACACTCCGCAGCCAAAATCATCCACCTTGTCCATCACTTTGACTACTTTCACCCCTCCTCTCTTCCCCACAGCCCTCTATGTGAACGCATTCACCACAAACTCCTAGTCTTCACCTTAAAGGCTTTTATATGGCCTTACTCCTCCATATTTTTCCACTCTTGTATCTCGCCACACTCCTGCTCAGGAGCCTTGCTCCTCCTCTGCCTTGCCTGCTCGCGACCCCCTTGCTCCTCTAAACGTCTGTGCCCCTTGCTGACCTTCATGCCTGGAACTCCCTCCCTGGAAACGTTCACTCTGCTCCCTCCCAACTTTCAAATCCTTTCCGAAAACCCACCTCTCCCTAGCTTGTCATGAGTGAAACTCTGTCCTCTTCCCCCTCACTCAGAGTCAGAATCTAGTTCCCTGTAACTAAGTGAAGCATGTGCACTTGCATCTTCTCAACCACACAAATGTACCCTTGTCTCTACCGATGTTCACCTCCCCCTTGTCTCCCCCTCACTGGTCTCTTAGATTGTAAGCCCTTTGGGGGTAGGGACCTGTCTATAACTATTAATTGTATAGCACCAGGTACATCGCTGGCGCTATATGAATAAATAATAGTAATAAATAGAACAGTATAATTTCAGCATGTCCCTTTTAAACACACTTTTTTGTTGGCAGACCCAGTTAAACTTACTAAGTTTGGGTACGGGTTGTGTATCCCAAAACTGGTATTTACGTTTGGTTGCCTCATCAATGTTCTTTGCTGGGCCCTGGCACGCGGACAGCAACTCCATAGCTCTTTGAATATCTTGTAGCTTCTGCATTGGAATGGCTGGATTCTGTATACAGAGACAATTACACAGAAAGGTTTGTTGACAACACACACACACACACACACACGCGCGCACACACATACACACACTAAATAGCACAACTATACTACAGCATATTGATACCACTTGCTGCAACTTTATTTTAATAGGTGTTTTGTTTTTGTTTTTTCATTTTACCACCATTCCATTAACTCTGTCATTAAATTTCGGTAAATTGAGCTAAAATGGTTGGCTAAAATGGTTGAGAAAAGTTTATATTGCTGAATTGTACTTTACAAGTAGCATATATGTGTAATTATGGTTAACACCCTCTTATGGGATAAATTTGTTTATAGATGAGCAAATATTGATGTTTGTAGGCTTTTGCCTTTTTATTTGGTCTATGGCCATAAATAAACTACTACTACATTAAATTTCTATATGATATCTTTATCATAGAGTTTGAAAGGACCTCAAGGATAATCTAGACCAACCCAGATTACTACTGCTTCCACCTAATTTGGGTGGGTTTCTTTCTGCACAATGCAGTTAACCTGTGGAATGCACTGCCTTGGGATGTTGTGAAAGCCAATAGCATAATTAGTTTCAAAAAGATTAAATAAGCTCCTGGAGGATAAGATTAATAAATTAAAATGTAACCCCATGCTAACAGTTGTCCTGAAACCTCTTGGCTTCCAGAAGCTGGGAGTGAATGACAGGAGATAGATCTACTGTCATAGATTTCACCACAATTGCCTAAACGATTTACATCCACATTTTACGTAGAATTTATACTTTCTTTTTAACCATTTATACTTTCTTCATTTTTAACCACTAGTGGTTAACCATTTAAACCTAATAATTTTCATGTAAACCTAAAGAAATCTTAACAGTTTTCAAGCACGAATCTAACTTACAGGACTGAACTCATCTCTTAATTATCCATATAATTCAGGAAGGGAGACCAAATTGTCATGACTTTCTGTCTCTCATTTTGAAAGATGTAGGTTAATTTCTCCAACTCAACTATATGCCATACCTGCAGAACCGTTACTTGTAAGAGGAAGGCAGGGTCAATTCCCAAGCTCTGAATATCTAATTAAAATATTTCTATAAAGTTTCTTACAGAAAAGTTATTATTTTTGGAATTATACGGCAAGCAGTTTCTCTTTGTATGTACATGTGAACTGGCAGCGTTTGTAATACAAATATTGCATCATCAGGCTAACATACCATGGACACGAAGATGAAACTCACTAGTTCTCTCTCCATTGCCAAAGCTGAACAAAGTTCAAATGGTAAAACAAAGTGAATGTCAAAAATGTTGACTTTTAAAATTCTTTCTGCTTAATAATCTAAGGTGTTATTAGAAGCACAAAAGGGCATTTAAAGTGGCCTAATTATATTTAGTTAAATACACCAATCGTAAAATGTTACCACCTAAATCAGCACTGTACCATATTTCAACTGTACAGTATTGTTACATACTTCAGATGTTACCGAGGTTCTATCAGGCATTTCTTTTATTAAGTCACCACTACAAACTTAGTTTCCTCTACCAATTTAGCATGCAGAATCTGCATAGGTGCTATATTTTTTGCTGCTTTTTAAATGTTAGCAGAGCTTTAATGTGATGGGAACATTTAGCAATAAAGATAAAATAAACTAAAACTCTACTTAAAAAAGAAAGAAGATTTGTAGTGTGGATACTGAAAACATTGGGCCCAGCACTGGTGTCTAAATCCTCATGTAGAGTGCCCACAGCATCAATAGAAACATTACCTTCAGCAGAAACTGCAAAACGGAGCCTTTAGTAAGAAGTAACAGTGAGTTCTAAATCTGAACGGATTTATTTTTAAAAGAAAATCCCAGTCCTGGAGCAGAAAAGCTAAACCAACTGTGCACAGTTTAAGATAATTGGTTTTAACATTTAGTTGGACCATAATTTAATACCCATTATGCACATTTTCCTGGATAATCTAAATACTACAAAATATTTGTTTAAAGACCCAATAATAAATTGGCCCATAAAGTCAGTGAATTAATATACTTATTTACTCAGGGATCTTGGTTTAGCCAATTAGGCAAACACTTTATTATAGCAAATAAAAGAAAGCTATTTCTAGTTTTAAATCATCGTGACAGGGAGCAATTTTCTCTGGTTAATAATAATAATAATAATAATAATAATAAAAGTCAATAAATCTAAACCCTATTGGCGTTGTCTGAACTTTTATGGTTGAGAGATTTTGTTTAGCTCTTGGTAGCAATCTAACTGATCAAATATTAATTCAGATGTATTGATATTTCCTACACTCTGTGAACTCTTAAAATACAAAGTTATTCTACTTATATGCTAACAAGACACTACCTAGATATAATTGAAGTATCTGCCCTTGCAATAATAGAAGCGACGTGTAAAAGGTACATATCATTCTGGCTTCCACTATGAGTAGGGGTGGGAATATCGGTATCGGATAAATCCGATACACCCGATAATCTGGTATATCAGATTAATCCGATAATCCAATAATCACTGGTATCGGCATACCCGGTTTTTAACATAGGCCGCTTTACCGTTTTTTTTACATTGCGGCCATTGAATGGCCACAATGTAAAAAACCCAGTAAACCGCCCCATGTTAAATAACCGGTATGCCAATACTGGTAAATCTGTTACCGGGGAGATCCGATACCGATAAATCCAGTATCCGGTATTCTCCCCAGTGTCCCATCCCTAATGACTAATCTATGGATTGTGGACTACTTGTAGCATCATTTTTATTTGTCAACAAATTCAGACATAGGAATGTGGTGACAAGCAGGTAACACATTAATTTACAATTTTCAACTTCTCTCTTCTTCCAAAGAGAGAAGAGGGATTTTAAAGAAAAACACTTCTGGCGGAAATAGCAACATTTGCTGTCCCAATTTAGAAGCAATTACTGAAGGAGAGAGACTTTTTCAAATATCTGGAGGAGCAGCACAAGGATTTTCGTAGTAAGGCTGTGGAATCCAAATAGCCCCACATTTGGAAGAATACACCAAAACACTCGATTTCACATATGTGGGGAAATTATCCAATGTACAGGGGAGCTAGTGATATTTTGGCACTGACCAAACTTCTTTGTTAAGCTTGTTTCACAGAGCCTATTTCTCCAAAATGGTTAATAATTCTTCAACATAAAAATGGGAGCAGAGAGCGAGGAAGTTGCAGAGGGGAGTGACATCTTAAACCAAAATGAATTAAGTCTTTTTTAGTTGCTGGTTTGTTTTTCTGTAAGAGGTGTTGCTGGCTTACCAGCATTCCAAACATTCACCGGTCACTGGAGGAGTTACTGGGCTAAAAGATGGTTTACTGCAAGGCAGTGGGTAATTGGATTAACAGTGGCAACTATTTAACTTAAAGTGTTGTGTCAGTTAAATTTCTAATCAAATATTGGCTTAGGGTGCTGACATTCATGTAAAAATGCAGCTGCTGAAATCCCATTATCCCAAGGCCTGAGATCATTTTAAAGCAGAGACTACAGCTGTGGAAGGGTGGCATTTAGAATGTACACTGGCAATATTTTAAGGAATTTAAAGGCTGTGGACAGAGTTCAAGCTGAAATGGAACTTGTTTAGGGCTTGGAGTTACAATGTATTATGGTTCCCAGATATGGGGTTATACCCCTGCAGGTCTCTCTCTTCTGGAACCAGTCCAAAACTAAGTTTTTGCATAGCATTCTAGGAGTCCCCACTGGTACTTCCTCCACGATAATCAAATTGGAAACTGGCTCCCTTTCCCTTGGGGCATTACTGGGGGAAATGACGCTATCTTTTGCCCTAAAATTGGCTAAGGCCCCTCAGGCTCCCTGAATAGGAAATGCTTTGAGATCGAATGACAAGCTGACTCATATGTGGATGAAATCTATTCAAAGCCAGTTAAACAATCTGGGTTTTTCTTTTCCCTTTCTCATGCAATTTTCTTTAGAGGAGGGGAAAAGAATCCTTAAAGAAAGGTCTGGTGATATAGATTGCAGACCCTAAGCAGTAAATCCAAGTTGGTAAGGGTCTCCCCAATCTACCCCTTAGTCCTTCCTGGGAGATGTGGTGGTGGTTATCTAAAGGGTCTGATGAACCCGTTGGAGAAGGGCCTTTACTGCCCTGCAGATGTAAACTTTTGAGTCAGCTGTCTCTAGACGTAGGTATCTGGGTCAACCCTACGATCAAAGGCTTTGTCCCTGTGGTGGTAACAAAATTGAGGATTTGGCCCATTATGTGTTAGACTGTCCTCTATATGATCACCCCAGAGCAATTTTGTGGGGGAAGACTGACACCCCCCTCCCCACCCGTTGCCCTGTCAAAACTGGAACTGTTGAATTTTTTTCTTTCGCAAAAGACGGTCTTTATTTCAGAAGCTGTAGCTGAATTCACCCACCGTGCGGTTGCGTTAAGGAAAAAAAGTTTGGCTCACAATTAGTCAGATTTTTTGGTATATATGTTTCAATTACGCTGTACCCCTTATGGGCTGAGCTCTCCTGATATTGTATAGGTATTTATCTGCTATTTTTCAAGTATGGTCATTGTAAGTTGCATTCTAATGAAAGGTCTAAGGATGTATTTTATTTTTTTCTCTTTTATACTTACCCTTACTTGTTTCTGGATGGCTTGTCATGGCTATGGTCAGTACAAGAAAATAAATTATCCAAAAAAATTACAATACTCTTTCCAACTCTGCAAGGCAAATGAAGACAGAAATTGAAGGTGAAAGCAGTAGACTATGGATGAGACTTGTCAATGTACAAAGGGAAGGGGGGGGCGAGGGGGGAGTCAAAAGGTGGGAGGAACAGAGGAAGAGACAAGGATACATAAGTCAGCAAAGGGACAAGGGGAACGAAGAGCCAGGGAAAGCTTGATGGAAGAGGTGGGTTTTGAGGAGGGATTTGAAGATTTGGAGGGAGGAAGCCAAGAAAATGCATTCAGGGAGGGAGTTCCAGGCATGGGGGGCTACCAGGAAAAAGGGGTGGATGCATTTTGAGGAGCAGGGGAGCCATGAGCAGGTAAGGGTGGTGGCAGAGGAGGAGCGGAGTTCCCGGACAGGAGCATAGCAGGAAATGAGCTTTGATAGTGGGGAGCAAGGCCATGAAGAGTCTTGTAGGTAAAAACCAGGAGTTTGTGCATAATGCGTTCAGGAAGAGGGAGCCAGTGGAGAGAGGAGAGGAGAGGAGAGGAGGGGCTGTATGCGGTCAAAGCGGCGGGCAAGGTGGATAACCTTGGCAGCAGAGTTATGAACAGAAATGAGAGGAGCATCTTCCAGTCCCTTTCCCACGGTTGTCTCAACCTTTCCCTACCTTTTTGGTATGAGTTCTGCTCTGCATCTTGTGGTCACACACATTTCACTTTGCAACCTGCAGCATATCAAATGTTCCAGTCAACTTCATGCTGAAGCCAGCACAGAGTGCAACACAGGGTATTAACAAACGAGACAATGTTTCCTGCACTGTGTAGGGGGACTAGACGACCTCTGAGGTACCTTCCAACTCTATGATTCTGAGAGACAATAGCCCCCTGGAGTCTGGGTTCGGTCTGTGCAGGCCCCACTCACACGTCCAGCGTGTAGAGCATAAAACATGGGAAACCCTCTGTATTTCTTGTGTGTTCCAGCAGCCCCCACACACAAGTTTAACATGAAAAACTAACACACGGGCTGGCGTTCTTCCCCGCCGCTCACTGTCCACCCCCACCCCCTTTTCTCAGTATCCCGCCCCCTATGACAACTCACAGCCATGGTAAACTCTGGGAAGAAGCCGCCACACCAGCTGTTTCTTTTTTCTAGGCTATTATGACTCCAGGAGGTGGTCCAGCGCCTGCTACCTCTGCCTATACCTGGATTTATACTTGCCAGCACTTGGCAGCTGGAAATAACCTTTTGTTATGCACATAATGCTGAGTTTAGTGAGCAAATCAAATGCTTTATTGAGCATCTATAGTGAAAATTTAAAGTGAAACCAATTAGTCTTTGCATGTTGTTGCCACCTGGTTTCTCACATTCATGGCTCGCAATGATCTACTGGAAGGTAGCAGCACACAGTTTTATTGGGGTTTCACCTACTGTGGTGTTGGAAATCCTTTTCAGTTCACATCAAACCCCCAGTCAAACATGAACCCCTTGTATCCTCTTCTCTAGCATCTTCCGCATTACCATAAAGTTGGGGTGGAAAATATCCTCACTCGCAACGGCACTCTGGACTTCTCCACTTGTCCAAACCTCATACAGGGCACAAGTTCTTCTTCAGTCAGTTCACATTCCCTGTACCCCAAGTCACTTGTTTCCCTGAAGAGATTCATCTCCATCATCCAATCAAGGCACTCCTGGTGGCCCCAAAGGTATCCTCTCACTGTCATCAGGGCAGTGATGAGAAAAAGTAGCAGGGAAGGTCCACCCTCCATTAGCAACTGCCCTGCTTCTGGCAGTGCACAAAGTCCAGAAAGGTCACAATTTAATTCATATCCCGCTCGCTCATCTTGTCAGGGGCTCCCACTCTTCCATTCTGCTAAACGTGGAACTGCAGCTGAATTGTGTAGCGTCTGCACTCCATCATGCATACACAGAACCCCATTGTGTGCATGTGCCACCCTATGAGTCCACTGGCTGCCTCAGAGGATAGGTCTGACAGTTCTCTCTGCACATCAGGCCTTGCCCAAATTTCAGCAAACACCCAGGGTATCTATCACCCCTCAAACTCTTTGGGCTCCTTACCCCATGGACAAAAGCCAAAGCCATTTGGCTTTCCTGGGTAAACAACCTGCAGAAATTGCATTATGACCCCTCATTCTCATTGTAAGCAAAAACTGTTACTTTCAAAAGATAAGAAATTGTAAGAGTAACAACCAATGGGCAGTTCTGCTCCCACATACATTTTGAGTACAGTGACCTTCACTGCCTTGCAGATCTCCCCACCTGCCCATTTCTTAACATTCAATAATTCCCCCCCCACTCCAATGCTTCTATGGTGCTAACATCTGTAACGTTTTTAGATGAGTTGATGTGGCCTGACGTGCTTGTGACAGAAATGTCTATGCAGTTTAATAGCCACCTGGATTGGCAGTGCAGGTGCAGCTACGCACACACACACACACACACACACACACACACCCCGCAAGTTTTACAACAACTTTTTCAACCAATAGCCAGCCTATAACTAATAGCAGACAAAAGCAGCTCACACACAGCGCTCAGCCAGTCCTGTAAGGACACATGACCAATAGTTTCTCACATGCAGCCAATCCTAGCTGGGCAGCGACCCAGCACTTTTAAGCTGTTCAAAACATTTGGTGCGCAGTCCAGTGGCATAGCTATCATGGTGCAGGGGGGCTCAGTTGTGCCCAGGCCGGGGGCCTGGCACAACTGAGGGAGGGAGCGCTTCTGGGGTTCACAGCCAGCCCAGGAGGGGAGACGGAGCGGGCGCACCCACATAGCGGGTGCGCAGCGCATGCAGTGGGAGGCCAAGAGCAGCAAACTTCACCCCACCCCCACTGACCTGAGCCCACATACATGGAGAGAAGAGGCCAGCCAGCACCAGCCAGAGAGGGATGCCTGTCCCTCTGCCCTGGGGCTCCACCAGGGTCTGAAGCTTTCCAGCAAGGGGAGGGCTCTGTTCAGCTCGCCTCTTCCCCCTCCGGGTCAGGAAGCGCTGCGGGAATGCTGCCCCCCTCCCTAGCGCCCCCCCTGTTCACTCACTGGTCACTGCTCAGTAGCGCTGCTTAGCCCAGGGGATGGGAGAGGGATGAGATGTAGCAGTCACAACATTGGCTGGACCTGGGTTTATGCTCCCTCTGCGTCTGCAGCTCACCTCGCTGCCTCCCTCTCCTTGGGCTGGGCCCAGGGCAGAGCCAGAGTTCAGAGAGAGACTGTGGTAGGTCCGACTGACTCCATCCTGGATCTGAGTGGCAGCAAGGAGGCTCCAAGCCCAAGGTAGGTGTGCAGACTGTGGCTGTCCTTTCCCTTGTAGAGCCTGCCCCACTGATCCCTCCCCATCTCTATACTACAATACTGGTCCCTCCGTTGACCATGAGATGTTGGTAATGTGCCTGTGGGACAGCGCAGGGGTGGGTGGGATCGTTCTTGAATGGTTCCGCTCATTCCTGACCGGGAGAACTCAGCGGGTGGTACTCGGTGATGGTTTTTCATCATACCGAGACCTCCCGTGTGGGATCCCGCAGGATTCTGTCTTGTCCCCTCTCCTGTTCAATGTGTATATGCAGCTGCTTGGTGAGGTGATCAGGAGGTACAGGGTGAGGTGTCATCAGTATGTGGATGACACTCAACCGTACCTCTCATTTTCAACTGACCCAGGCCCGGCTGTTTCGGTGCTTACCTGGTGTCTGGCAGCTGTGGGGGACTGGATGAGGGCTAATAGATTGAGACTGAATCCCGGCAAGACGGAGGTGATGTTAGTGGGTAAGTTGGTGGATGTGGCAGCTCCCTCGATTGATGGGATCTGTCCTCTGCTGACTTCCCAGGTGCAGAACCTGGGGGTGCTTCTCGATGCGTAGCTCCGCCTGGATCTCAAGGTGGAGGCTGTAGCGAGGAGTGCCTTCTGCCAGTTACATCTGGTGCGGCGGCTTCGGCCGCTGATTTTGGTTCCGGATCTGGCCACAATCATCCATGCCTTTATTACCTCTCGGTTAGACTACTGTAATGCTCTCCACGTAGGGCTACCTATGGTGACGGCTCGGAGACTGCAGCTGGTGCAGAATGCGGTGGCCCGGCTCCTGGTGGGGCTGGGTTGCTGGAAGCATATTACACCGGTGCTCCAATCTCTGCACTGACTGACAATAGTCTTCGGGGCCAGATTCAAAGTGTTGGTTTTGACCTATAAAGAGCAGGCCCCTGGAGCTCTATGCTCCGGGGGCCTGTCGTTCTCTCACCGTCCCCGCCCTGAGGGCCAGGGCGGTGGTGTGGGTATCCTCCTTGCCAAGCACTGCCAATTCAAAACTCTCTCCCCTCCTCCCTCCCCCTCCTTCCCTTCCTTTGAGGCCCACTCTGTGCGCTTATACTCCCCTCTACACCTTCGGGTTGCTGTCATCTACCGCCCCCCGGGTTCCCTCTC
>QEPC01001049.1:132838-211832 GCA_003113815.1 Sphenodon punctatus | reverse complement strand
GCCTCTTCTCTACTTTCGACTCCCTTCTTAAACCCCCCTGCCCTCCTCCGCCCTCTTCCCTTGCTGCTCAGGATCTTGCATCGTTCTTCACCTCAAAGATTGACAAGATCCGTCAGGACATGGCCCCCAGCCTCCAGACTTTTCGTAAGAACTGTAAGACCTCGCTGTTCCGTCATGCGTTCAGCGAGGGAGAGGGGTGATGGGGGGAGTGGAGGAAGATGATGTGGGGGGGGCGGGTTATGTGTTTTGGTTATTACTGTTGTTTATTGGGGGGGATATATTTTAATTGTTCTATTGTGTTTTTATTGTATTTTATACTTATTGTTGTTAGCTGCCCCAGGCTGCCTATTGTGCAGGAGGGGCGGGATATAAGTTTTAAAATAAATAAATAGAGCCAACCCCACTGACCCCCATCACCAATCCTTCCCCCTCCCACAAAGCCCCTCCCCGCTGATCCCTATCTCCCAACATCAGTCCCTCCCCCCATAGAGCCCACCCCATTGACCCCCATGGACCAAAGAACTGGATCCTGAGGCCAGATCCAGGAACTGAATCTGGAAAGGGGCCACATAAAAAAAACTTATCACAGGCCACATTTGGCCCACAGGCCTGAAGTTTCCTACTGGTCCACCCCGTGTTAGGACCAACTTCCTCCTTGTTTTAACTTTGGTGTCCCCCTCTTCCTTTCTTAAATGACAGTTTTTTTACTGTTCCATATCTGTGTATAAAAGTGAATTTTATATTGATGTAATAGTCTGTATGCAATTTGAAATATTTAAGTAATACTTTTCTTGTTAGCAGTTATGTCAACTGATCCTAAGTACAGCCCTAAGTACCCTAACATACTCTAAGTACAGCCCAGAAGTGTGCTGTGCCAAGGTAACATCAAATGTGTAACTCAAATAAATAAATAAATACATAAATAAACAGAATAATACAACATGGCAGAGCTAGGGTGATGTGTGAGTTTTAGGTCATGCTTTGCCCATATAGATCTTGATTGTTCAATTCCGGTAGGGTCCTGTGAAAAGGGGCTGAAGCGCAAACTTATCTTGCTAAAGCTCTTTGTGTGTTTATTGCTTTGGCTGGTTTGGTGTTTTTGAGCAAATTTTGAAGGTTTAGGTTTTTAAAGATGTTCAGATTGTTTTTAAGGATGGTTGTTTTTTTCAGTGTTTTTAAAAATGGTTTAAAGATGGCTACTTTAAACATGGTTTTTAGAGATGTCCAAAAGAGTAAATAGGGTTTTTAGGTTTGTTAAAATGGTAGAAAAGGATATCATTATTCGGCATCATGTCAAGACATTCTGCTAGTGGAGCAGCAAAAAGGAAAAGGCTTCAGAGTCACCCCTGAGGGGGGGAACCATAGTTGTGGGCTAAGCCCGGGCCTTCCGCAGTCTTGCTGTGCCCCTGGCGTGGTCTGCAGAGTTCATGGACACCAGAACAGCAGCCATGCATACCAAGACCTTCCTTGTGCTCATTATCATGATCCAGGCCTTTTTTTCTGCTGCTGAGCAGAACCAGCAAGCAAGCCAACATATCCACACCTTTCACTGCTGTTGCCAAATGTGATTTCAAGGCACAAACAGTGCCAATCAACTTGTAGAAGTGTGCGGGTGGGGTGATTTTTGGGGTGGTGGTGGGATTGGTGGCCTCCTCCTTGTGGCAGGAGAGGGAGGTGAGGAGGAGGTGTGGAGGGGAACCCCTGGTGTGAGCGGGGGCAACGGTGGCAGAGGCGGGCAGGGAGGGGTTGGGGATGGGGTCCCTCTCGCTGGCCTGTTGGGGCAGCCTATGGAGGGTGGGTGTCTAACGGGGTTCTCTGATGATGGGAGGGCTTCCACAGCCATTGGAGTTGTTACAGGTCGGGGGAGATATGGTCCAAACGGGAGGTGTGTTCCATCAGTGAGGAGGGAGCGGTGCATTGTGCCCATTCCCCTCTCAACCCCCTATGCGGGTAGGTTGCGAGTTGAGGCTCAGGAGGCCCCAGGCCTTGGTTTGGTGTTGCTGAATGCGAGGTTGGTTGTCAATAAGTCATGTACCATCTGGGAGTTATTCCCAGAGTGGGACGCTGACCTCATGTGTATTACAGAGACCTGGCTGGACGATGAATCAGGCCCTATTCTGGCCGACCTTGTTCCAGCTGGGTTCTCTGGCCGACCTTGTTCCAGCTGGGTTCTCTGTGCAGCAGCAGCCTCGGCTGGAGGGGCGGGGGGCAGTGTAGCCATGGATATCAAGGATGCATTGTCTTTTAGGATGTATCCGGTGCAGGCTCCACCAGGTGTTGAGTGTCTCCGTCTTGTGTTGGATTTGGCCAAGGACAGATATGGGGTGCTGTTGGTGTACCATACACCCATCTGCCCGGTGGCATCCCTACGTGCTCTTGCTGATCTGGTGTCAGATGTGATCCTCCAGACCCCTAGATTAGTGGTCCTGGGGGATTTTAACATCCATGCGGACACCAATCTTGGAGGAGCAAGGCATGAGTTCATGGCCTCCATGACAACCATGGGCCTGTCCCAAATCGTCTATGGCCCCACACATGAGGAGGGACATACACTGGATTTGGTTTTCTGCACCGGACTTGAGGTGGGGGGTCAGTTAGTAGGAGTTAGGGGGGTGGAGCCTTTGTCATGGTCTGACCATTACCTCTTTAAGGCGTGCATCCTGGCACATGTCAGCCCCCAACAGGGTGCAGGACCTATTAGATTGGTCCGCCCCCGGAGACTTATGGACCTGAATCGGTTCCGGAATGCTCTGGGGGAGTTTCCCCTGGACCTTGACACCTGCACAGACAATGATCTAGTAGCCTTCTGGAACACCTTGTTGGCCGAGACCATTGACAGAGTGGCTCCCAGGCGTCTGCTGCCCTCCCGAGTCTCCCGCAGGTCTCCTTGGTTTACCAAGGGCCTGCGGTTGAAGCAGGAGAGTAGGTGGTTAGAGCAACGGTGGCGCCAGACTCGCGATGAGTATGATCGATCACAGCATAAGAGCAGTTTAAAGGCCTAAGCTGTGGCGGTGCAGCCAGCAAAGAAGCAGTTCTTTGCTGCCCTCATTGCATCTGCAAAGTCACGTCCAGTGGAGCTTTTCCGGGTGGTGAAAGGCTTGGTCAGTCCTGCCTGCCTCCACCTGGACCTGGAGCAATCCAGTGACCACTGTGACCGGTTTATCGAGTACCTTGTAGATAAGATCGCTTGCATCCGCCACGATTTTGGTACCAGAGTTATTGCAGAGGATCATCTTGGGGCTATGGATGCCCCGTCCTGTCCTGTTTTGTGGGATCAGTTTCAGATAGTGTCGCCTGCCGATGTGGAGTCCTTGTTGGGATCTGTTCATGCCACTACTTGTGAACAAGATCCATTCCCGTCCTGGTTAGTGAAAGCCAGCCAAGAGATGTTATGGCCATTGCTGGCTGGGGTGGTTAGTGCCTCCCTTCGGGAGGGCAGGGTGCCTGATTGCCTGAAAGAGGCTGTTAGGCCCCTGCTCAAGAAGCCATCTCGACGTTGATTCTCCTGTCAGTTATTGGCCGGTCTCTAACCTCCCCTTTTTAGGGAAGGTTATTGAACGGGCTGTGGCACGGAAGCTCCAGGAACATCTGGACCACACTGGTTTCCTTGACCCCTCTCAGTCTGGTTTTTGGCCTGGGTATGGCACGGAGAGTGCACTGGTGGCCTTGGTTGATGATCTCCGTCTGGCACTGGACCAGGGTCGTCAGACCTTACTGGTCCTGCTAAACCTTTCGGCTGCATTCAACACAGTCAACCATGAGGTGTTGGTGACTCGCCTGCGGGACCGTGCCAGGCTTGACGGAACGGTCTTGGACTGGTTTCGTTCATTCTTGGCAAGGAGAACTCACCGGGTGGTCTTGGGGGAGTGTACGCCTTCTCCCCAGGACCGCATGTGTGGAGTCCTGCAGGGTGCCATTTTGTCCTCCCTCTTGTTTAACATCTACATGCAGCCGTTAGGGGAGATCATGAGAGGGTTTCAGGGCACGCAGTGTGATCAGTATGCTGATGACACTCAGCTCTACCTCTCTTTTTCCATCGATCCAGGCCATGCAGTCTCCTTATTTTCCCAGTGCCTGTCAGCTGTGGGGCCTTGGATGAATCTGAGCTATCTGTAATTGAATCCTGACAAGACGGAGGTGATGTTGGTGGGCAAGGGCTTGGGGGGCCTGGGGGTGGTTAAATCTCCTCTTGTTGGGGGGTTCACTCTCCCATGGTCTCTCAAGTGCAGAGTCTGGGTGTGCTCCTCGATTCACAGCTCAGCTTGGAATCTCAGGTTGTGGCTGTGGCGGGGAGAGCATTTCGGCAGTTACATCTTGTCCGGCGGCTTCGGCCGTATCTCTCAGACTCTGACCTCGCCACTGTTATCCATACCTTCATCACCTCGAGGCTGGAATACTGCAATGTGCTTTACGTGGGGCTGCCCAAGAAGTTGGTCTGGAGGCTGCAGCTGGTGCAGAATGCAGCGTTCCATCTCCTTACAGGGACGGGCCGCAGGGAGCACATGACACCTGTGCTCCAGGCTCTGCACTGGTTGCCTATAAAGCACCGGGCTAAGTTCAAGGTGCTGGTTTTAACCTTTAAAGTCCTTCATGACCTGGGCCCCGCTTATCTGCGGGATCGCCTTACTCCCCATGTGCCTGTGTGCCCTCTGAGATCGTTCGTGGGAGCCTTTTTGGAGGTTCTCTGGGCGAGGTGGGTGGCCACCAATGTTAAATCTTTTTCGGTGGCTGCCCCTGTGCTGTGGAATTCGCTCCCAGAGGAGGCTCGGTTGGCCCCCACTCTCCTGTCATTTCAATGTTTATGTAACACCTGGCTGTTCCACCAGGCTTTCGGTGAGGGGGGGTAAGGTGGGTGGGGTGAGGTTGTTTCCCTGAATATATGATAAATTTTTAACTTTTAAAATTGTTTTATCTTTGTTGTTTGCCGCCCCGGGCTGCCCTGTGGGCAGGAGGGGTGGGATAGAAATTTTTTATAAATAAATAAAAAAAACTTGTGGCCGGGTTAGCCGGGTGCACCACACCATGGAGATGTCTCCTACTTCAGCGCTGTGCACTTGCCTACTGATTTTAATAGAGGAGAATATTCCCGATCCTCCTCCCGCGGATCCAGCTGTGGAATAACGTTCGCAGGAGATGCGCAGGAATGACTGGCAGGAAGGAATCGTGCCTGGCTCAATAATCGTTCCCTGGCGTGAGCGCAGTGCAGAGAGAGCTCGGGAGTTTCCCTGAGAGGGTGGAATGCAGGGGGAAGCAGAGCGGGCAGGCAGATTCAACATAGGCAGGTATGAATGACCATTGGGGGTTAGGAAATGGTGCCTGCTCCTGAGCAACAATGTTTGCAGTTGTGGCAGCAACATGCTTGAGCAGAGAGCTCTGAAGCTGAATGGACTGGGACAGGCTGCTTTGCATCTGTGCCCACATCTCACTCATCTCCTTGTGAACCTTCTTGATCACACTGTCCGACTGCTCAAACTGTTGCCAGATGCAGGCCCAGTGCCTGTTCTTCCACCAGCGTTCCAGGCAGGCCTCAAAAGCAAAGATCCAGCATTCTGCTGCACCTGCTGCCCATGCTCCATAACGATGCCCTTAATGGTGTCGCGGATCTTGTCCACCCACTGCATGGTCTCCCCAAGCAGTTTGCTTGCCAAATCCTCTCTGCACCGCCTGTTGAGGACCCACAGGTTCTGGTTTCAGTGAGCACTTGTGGCAGGTGGGTTCCATCCATATCCATCGCGCTGGCAGACCTGTAGCAAGGCAACAAGCAAAGCTATTCGTTCAGACCACCCCATCCACCTTCCCTCTCTGGCGTTTCAGGCCCACCACTTGCCCAATTTTCAGCCCACAATTCGCCCAAAAGGAAGCGAAAATGAGTACCTGGCCTATGTGGCCGCTGCAGTAATTGCTGCAGCAAGATCCCAGCATCATTTATTTCTTCTCCTGAACTCACTGTAGAGGAATGGAGAACATGCAGAAATCAACCACTGCCATTCATCCCCTCCCGTTGGAAGCCATTTTGGCTTCTACCACCCCTCCCAGCTTGCTGTCCTGACATAGCACCTTGTCTCCTCCCCACCAGTCTGTAGGCCTGCCATAATGCCTTCCCACCCACTTCCCACACCTACTGTTCCCAGTGGAATTGTTTCCCGATGAGTTTCCTGCTGCTCCTTTGCATTCACCTGGCCACCTGTCAACACAGTAAACAATCAAACACACAATTAGCAATAAACGAAAGCCATTATCATGCAGCTGTGTAAACACTACCTCCCCCATGTGCATTAACTTACTGTTCTCCTCCACCTCCAGTACCTCTTCTACAAAAGTGGCATTCAGGTCCTCCGTGTCTTTGACCAGAATCTCAGGGGGCTTCTTGAAGAAGAGCTGCCTCTCGAGCATGAGAAGATACATTGTGAAAGTCATGGTGTCTGTGCTGAAAGGTGATGGCTCTGAGGCAGGGACGGATACGGAGGTTATCGTCTGCTGATGGTTACAGTTTCCGGGGGGGGGGGGGGGGGGGGGGNAATGGCTCCATCCATGCAGAGGAACCAGTCAAGGCGATATTTGCCTCTCGCAGCCGGAGGTGAAGTTATTGTCCAAGTTTTCCTTGTAGCCACACCTCAAGACTTTGGTCCATTGCCAGCGCTGGCTCATGTCCCAGGTGCAGCCCTACTGTACCATTGGGACCAAGATTTCTTGGAATGCTGCCTTGTTCCTGTAGCACTTTACCAGGGCATAATTAGACCTTCTACTCCCCTCATAGAGCTATGAAAGCCTTGATCTCATCCTCGGTCAAGGGAATGCAGCGTTGGTGGATAGATCGGTATGCAGAGAGTGACTGCGATTGTGTGGTGGTGGTAGCAATGCTGGTTGTTTCCTGGTTGTCAGTTTGAGCCATGACCCTGGTGATGGTAATCCTCCACAAGTCGTTCTGCAGAATGCAATGACTGGGAAAGAGCAAGCGTCGGGCATGTCCTGCCAACCAGCTGCCAGCGATGGGAGGACTCTTGGGGGCTGGGAGCGCTATGCGCTCGCCCTGGCAATGAGTGTCAGAGCCCCACCCTGCCAAAGCACAGACCATCACCCCCTTCCCTTGTTCCCCCGTGGGAGGGGTGGAGCCAAGCCCTGCACTGTTGGAAGGGACTCTCCAGGGGCCTTTAAAGGCCAGGGCCACAGGGCCACAAGCCAAAGGGTGTGGCCCTTATGCAAGCCCTTGTGGAACCTTTTGCCGATATTTTTGCTGGAAATGTGCCTGGCTGGGACCTGAATACTTGTAGGGTGGCCTGCCTACTCTGTCCATCTAGCGGGTATGGAAAAGGATCTGTGCCATTTTACTTGGCAGTTTTTGGGTTGCTGAAGGGCTGGCTATGCTCTTTTGGAGGAATGGAAGTTGTGGGGGGTTAAGGTCGGTAGTATGTAGAATGATTGTTTGATTAATAGCCTGGGTATTGAAGGGTGACAGATTATGATTTTATTTATTTATTTATTTATATAAAAATTTTATCCCGCCCTCCTGCCCACAGGTCAGCCCGGGGCGGCGAACAACAAATATAAAAAACATTAAAACAATAAAACATTTAAAACAGTTAAAAATCCCACATTATGGAGGGGAAAAAAACCTCCCTCCCCCCCCACCCCACCCCTCACCAAAGACCTGGCGGAACAGCCAGGTCTTACATAAAAGCCGAAATAACAGAAGAGTGGGAGCCAACCAGGCCTCCTCCGGGAGCGAATTCCACAGCACAGGAGCAGCCACCGAAAAAGGTCTAACATCGGTGGCCACCCGCCTCACCCAGGGAACCTTCAAAAGGTTTAACCCAGCTTCAAAGGTTAAAACCAGCACCTTGAACCTGGCCTGGTGCTTTATAGGCAGCCAGTGCAGAGCCCGGAGAACTGGTGTCATGTGCTCCCTGTGGCCCGCCACCGTAAGGAGACAGGTCGCGGCATTCTGCACCAGCTGCAGCCTCCGGACCAGCATCTCGGGCAGCCCCATGTAGAGCGTGTTGCAGTAATCCAGCCTCGAGGTGATGAAGGCATGGGTGACAGTGGTGAGGTCGGAGTTCGATATGGCCGAAGTCACCGGACAAGATGTAACTGCCTAACGTACTCCCCGCCACAGCCACAACCTGAGATTCCAAGCTGAGCCGTGAATCAAGGAGCACACCCGGACTCCGCACTTGAGAGATGACATTGCATGCCCTGAAACCTTCTCACAATCTCCCCTAATGGCTGCATATAGATGTTAAACAAGAGGGGGGGGCAAAATGGCACCCTGCGAGACTCCACACGTGAGGTCCCCAGGGGAAGATGTACACTCCCCAAAGACCACCCGGTGAGTTCTCCCAGCCAGGAATAAACGAAACCAGTCCTAGACCATCCCGCCAATCCCAGCACAGTCCCGCAGGTGTGTCACCAACACTCATGGTCGACAGTGCTGAATGCAGCCGAAAGGTCTAGCAGGACCAACAGGGTCTGACGACCCTGGTCCAATGCCAGACGGAGATCGTCGACCAAGGCCACCAACGCAGACTCCTTACCATAACCAGGCTGAAAACCAGACAGAGGGGTCAAAGAAACTGGTGCAGTCCAGATGTTCCTGGAGCTGCCATGCCACAGCCCATTCAATAACCTTCCCTAAAAATTCAGGTCTCTGCCCCTGGTGAGAGCAGGCAGTGGGGGGCTGGGAATTGGGAAGGTGGAGTTGTTGCAACCCCGGTGAGAGGGAGGCATAACTCAAGGGGTGGGTGGGGGGGAATACCCCAGTGAGAGTGGGGGATGGATGGAAGGAAGGAGGGAAACTGCTCTAGTCTTGTGACTATTTTGCTGGGGGTATTGAGGAGTGGGAAATTGTGTTTTACTCCTGTGGCTACTGATAGTGTTTCTAATTTTGATGCTATATTGTTGTATTTTTGGTTTGTTGTAAACCGTCCCAAGATGCTATCAACGAGAGGGGCGGTATAAAAGTCCAATATAATAATAATAATAATAATAATAATAATAATAAATAATCTGGGAGAATGCATGTTGGAAAATGGTGCAGTGGGCTTTTAAGGCAGATGTTACATACGCACCAGTGAGAACGAGAGAGGAGAGGGAAGCGGCTGCTCCTCAGAATTCTCTAGGCTTTTCGCCTGCGACTCTGTGGTGCTGGCGGATCTGTATGTGCGTGAGGCTACACACAACCTAACTGACAAGACGCAGACACGTGGGCGCACGTTACGCCCCCCTGCCCCCCCTGCCATTTGCCCACAGGGCAGGCTCTGCATACTCCAGGAGCCTGCCGTGAGTCGGGGCTGCATGTCCAGTGGGTGACGGCCACGTGGCCGGTGGCAGTGAGCAACTCATAAACGAACAGGTGGACACCCACCTGGTGTGGGCTACAGTCTCGCTTGTTAAAACCCACAGATCCATTAATTGGGACTTAATCAGTGCAAAATGCAACCCGGGGAACAGTCATTGACACCTCTGCTTCTATCATATTTGACCTATTCAGACTCGTTTGCTGCAAGCATCCATCACTCTGATATTATTTATGTGTTTTGTCCTCAAAAGGACACTGTCCATGCTGTTAGATGAATAGTGGAGTGCTGAGCTGTCTGTGTCAGTACCCCTTGGCACTATTTGTCCTTTCTTTGTGAACAGCCAGTTTACTGAAGTTTAGAAGAACACAAAAAGCCAAGCAGAGCAGAACTCTTGTACAAACTGCAGTATCCTGCCTGTTCACAACCGCCCCCCCCCCCCCTCAGCAAAGACAGGCACAGCAAGGGAACACTTCAAGTACACTCAAGGTAAAGAAAACCAAGGTAATAGGGATGGATTTTTCTTCCAGGTTCATTCCAATGTCTGATTTTGAGTTGAGGGTATACTGCAGCCCTTCAGCAGCGGAAGACAACAGTCCACAAATTAATATTCAATTCAAAAGCAATATCTAAATTGCAGCAAGCCATCCACATCTCTGGGCCTTTAAACTTGGAAGAATCACTGAAATATTTATATATGCACTTAAATGAGCAAAATGGAAGGGGGAAACTGAGTAGCCTGGCTGTCATCCCCTCAGATTATAGGACAACGCGCCCCCCCCCCCCCGTGAATTCATAATTGCTTTGCCTGCAATCTACAAATCACTTGCTCCAGCAGAGCCCTGAAAAGGCTTCAGTGGAGCTCCTCTGGAGTACATGGTTTGTGGCTTTTGTCTAAAAAAATTTCAGCCAAGACCTTCAACAAATACCTTTATGTGAAACTACCTGACAGAACATGTTTCCAAGACAACACCTTCCAGTGTCGCTGGGAGTGGGAAGAGCCTCCTTATGTACCTGGCGCATGGAGGAATCACATGTCTTTTTATGCCTTGCTTTAAAAAAAATATATGTAAGGAACTGAAGAACCTGCATGTTAAATTATTCTCAATTATATAGCATATTCAGTGTTCAACGTGTTTTACAATCCTTACCTAATTCACCCTCACAGCAACCCTGTGGTTCAGGTCACTATTATTCCAGTTTTATAGATGAAGAACTAAAGCAGAGACGCAGTGACTTGCCCAAAGCCACGCAGTGAGTTCATGGCTTAGACAAACTTTGAACCCAGGTCTCCCAGGTCCAAGTGGAACACCTTATCCACTAGACTCTTCATATTTATCTTTAGTATAGGATTTTTAAAAAATGATAGGGACCCAACTCCCAGTTCATTTGAGTAGGTTTCAAACATTACAATCCAGATTAAACAATAGTGCTGAAATTAAATAACCCACACCTGCTCGTGCCTTTGAAAATTCTTTCCTAAAGCAGGAAACCTGTTATGACTATTTACTTATTTATTTCTAGGAGTCTGCTTGACTTACAACTCAGGAGGTCAAAAAAACATAAGGCAGAAGAGGGGATTGATTCCCAAGCTGTTCCCACCCCGAACTAGATCACTCCTCGCTATCCCTCTGACTTTCCCCAAGACACACTGCCAACTCAGTTGGCTTTAAACTACTGCAAGCCTACTTCTCTTCCAGGGACTGAAGCAAATATCATTAAACGATTTTATAAAGCTTAAGAATCGCAAAATAGGGAAAAGGTCACATTTTCCTGCAGTAGCAGAATGATAATGCAACTTCAGATTTCCCATGAACCCCAGAACCTCGTGATAAACTGGTCTCTCATTCTTGTGGATGGAAACGACGCTGACAAATGCTAACGTGAGCTGGGAGCACTACAGATTGAATATAAAACTGCATATAAAAGTGTTGTGTGTGATAAAAGTGCTTATTTTAATTTATTTAAATATATTTGCTGCCCATCCCAAAGGTGCAGGGAGGCATACAGATTATAAAAACATTAAAATACAGAAATCCTTTCCCACAACCCCCACCACGCACCCCCAATACCACCACCCCTCCCAAACTTCCTAAAAGCATCACAATCCTCCATCCCCACCCACCAAATGCCTTTCCAAATAAAAAGGTCTTACACTGCCTCCAGAAAATGTCCAGGTTTGGGTTCAATTGAACCTCTGGGGGAAGGGAATTCCAAAGCACTGGGGCAGCAACTGAGAACGCCTCCATGAGAGCCCTTGTTGTATGAACATGGCTAACAGATGGTACCCACAGGGAAGTGCTCCCAGCAGATCACAGGGGCCACAATGGGTATTACAATGGCATTGAAATGGCAAGAGATGCCTTTTTTCATTATAAATAGAAATAAAAATCAATTTGGTATGCTATATTACAAAATAAAAGGTCACAGGGATATGAAAGCTCTGCTAACGAACTAGTTAGAACTTTGCCTTTGGGGTAAATAGGATATCATTAGGGATTTCCCATGTGCACAGGTACCAACTTGTGGCCAATGTCTGCATCACAGGTTGGGAGGTCTCGTCTACTTGCCAGGAAAACTAGAGGACTGAACTTGAAAAATAGTAGCATTTATTCACCTTCAGCTAAATTCAGCACAAGCTGGGGACATCTATTACTCTACATGACGCAGTCCTGCGTTAGGAGCCCTGCAGCTTGGCTTCCAAAATGTGTTTAGAACTCCCAACTACTTCCTTTAGCTGTCCTTACTTTAAGCAACAAATCTCCAAAATCTGGCCATGATCCACAAACCGCTTTCTCTGGAAAAAGTGGTTTATGCATCACAGTCTCTGTCTATAATTCGTCTCTCTGTCGCCTGCCAACAGGTCCTAATTTATTTATTTTTTAAGAGGAAAATAAAATCCATGAATGGAAAAAAACTAAGAAGTTGTTCTTTCTTTCTGCACTTCCTCAAAAACCACCAATTGCAAGGTGCAATTGAAGAGCAATGGAGGGGACCCTGCTGAGGCATCCCTGGAGAGTGGATGATGCACAATCCATCAGTAGGCAGCAAAATAAAAATTTGAATTTCTCTTCTGGAATAATGTGGCACTATTGTACTTGGCAAACATTTCAAGGGGTCTAGCAATACCGTTGATGTGCAACAGTTCCTCTCTATTAATTAGAAATAACAACCTACCGATTACAGTACAGTCAATAGTCTGCAAACTTTCATACAGTGAGGCTGTAAAGCTCACCTTTCAGGAAAGGTTTATTATAGCAGTATCACTTTAGGTTCTTGCAATAATAAGTAGGGGGAAAAAATAATTTTTTGTGAGGCAGGCAGCCAAAGAGTAAAACACAGACCAAATGTCGTTTACAGACAACTTTATATTAAACAAAGAGGCAAGAGCTTGTGGAGACTACGCGACAAATCATGAAAGAACTAATCCGTTGTAATTTACAGGAGAGGCCTTTCAAAACCAAAGGCAGCATCATGCAATCCTACAATGGGGCTCTGAAGACTGCCTATCAAAGAGGGAGACACATGCATCTGGCTACATCTGATGCTAATTAGGTGCAAATTTGGAGGATTTGTTAAGTTGCTAATACCACCCTCAATTGGCCAATACTTTAGAAGGTTGGTATTTCCCTCGCCTAAATTAAAATGGGAGAACTAGCAGCTAGAGACAGTAGACAGATCTGCCAGCAAGGAAAACTTCATTGATTGGTCATCTATAATCCCACCTCCTGGGCAAGGCAGCAAACCAGAGCGGTTGCATATGGCAGGCAGCACTCTTCTCTCCCCTCAGGAGTGAAAGGGAATTTCAGTTAAGGAACAGCGGAGTGGCTGTGCTACTGCTTCCATAGGAGGGGAATGTGGAAAGGCAAAAAGAGCCCAGTGGCTTAGCTCCTCACATACCTGCCCCCATTTGAGGTATATGAAATACTGTCCCACCTTCCTGCCCTCCACATCTGGAAACTGCAGTCTCAGGAAAAGGTGCAGCCCTTCCTCCAAACTTAGGAGGGGTGAAGAAAGGAGCTCCCCTCCTGCTGGGCCTGGCTCTCTTGTGCTAAGGGAGCTGTGCCGATAGAGTGGAAAACCACTGCCGCTGCTTCCGCCTCAAAAGGGGAGGAGGCAATAATTCTATAGCAGGTGCCCCCTCCAACACTAGTGAGAAAAACTGTATCTGCTGCTGCTTCTGCAGCAAAGGAGAGAGGAACAGAAAATCCCAATGCACTGGCACACTTTACAAACAGACACAGGGAAGGGAGGAAGAGTTGGGCTACATAGGGAGGATTAATAGGAGGTTGTGCCGAGAAGAGGGTAAAATGGTGGATCTGCGACAGCCTGGGAAGGATTACTTAGAGGGACTCTGTCAGAATATCATGGGGAGGAGGGCTGAATTTCTATGGAACTGCTGGGAATTATGCAGCGGAGCTATGTGGGGAGAGCAGAATTTACTTGGGAGACGTCTAATAAAGCTGGTGACGCTGTGTGGGAGGGGAAAGCCTACAGAATGAGCGTGTGTGTGTGTGTGTGTGTGTGTGTGTGTGTCAGACAGCCGAGTAGAGGAGAACATGCCAAACTGAAGGAGCGCTGGGTGGGGTATTAAATTATTTAGGGACTATATGCTGTCCAGCTGAGGGGTGTATGAAACTGTGGAATTATCTGGGGGTGCTACAGAATGTATTAGGATGGCTCTGGGCATATTAGGGAAAACAAAATTAAACTGGGGCAAGGCATTGGGGAGCACAGAATTACTGCCTGGGCACCAAAACTAAGTGGTGCTGTTCTAGGAGGCTGACAAATCTTTGGAGGGAAAGGAAGTTTTCTGTCCTCTCTGGGCCTGTGGCAGATGGACTTCATGCTGGGACATAAGCTCTTGGGCAGGGACCGTGTCTATCTTGTGTTTTTTTTTTGTAAAGCGCCAGGTACATTGCTGGTGCTATATAAATGCTAATAACAATAAAATAATAATAATAATAATAATAATATACAACAGTTCTCTGGGAGGCACAGATTAAAAGGAATTGAGAAAGTCCAGGAAGGGAGGAAATGAGGTCTGAAAGCAAGTTCATTTGAGAAGCGAGCTGGCGAAAAGGACTGCACGACTCCTTGAGCTGTTCACCCACTAAGGAGGGCACAAAGGGGCCCATATTGAGGCAGTTTGTAGGAGATGCTGCCTGGAGCAGAGATCAGCGCTGTGTTCACATGTTCAGGCTACACTGGGGCAATTACTTTGGAGTAACCAATGGCTAGTAGACTTGGGGCAGGTGGGGCACAGCAGAACACCCCCCCCCCCAAAGCATGCTGGTGATGGAAACATTTTCACCCAGTTCCTTGTCACTACCAGGATTCTGTCAGACACAAACACAGATACACACATTTCAGGCAGACACGCTCTTTACCCTGTTACCCCCAGAACCACACCACACATTCTCTCACTGCTGGCACACCACCTCCTCAGTTCCCTGCAGAAGGCTGCCTCAGGCTCTCCCTCTCCACAAAGCCTTGCCAGAGTGGCAGGAGGAGTTGTGGGTAGCGATTAAGGGTCCCAAGCAAAGGAAACATTGCAGCAAGCCACAAAGCCTCAGTGCACTCTACAGCCACTCCACTGGGCATGCCTGCAAGGGGCACCAGAGAAGACTGCTTGCCTGAGCAGCTGGCTGATTGTGAGGGGCTGGAACTTGTCACTGACTGCCTGATGTCAGAGCAGTGGCAATTCTATGAAAGTCAATAGAGTAGCTCTCATCACTGCAACCTGTAAGTGAAGAATGGGCTGTCAGGGGTTAGACCAGCAGTGGCCATGATGTCAACTGTGATTAAGTCCAGGGCCATGTTTTTGCTGCTGCCCCAGGTTTATGGGTCCCCACTCTGTTGCCAGGGAGTGGGTGCCTTCTGTCCCCTCCATCCCCATGCTGCTGTCAGCCCTATTGCCCCTCCCTACTGTGCTCCTTCTGCCCCCGCTCATCCCTTTCCTGTTGTTCTTCCTTTACTCTCTGCCAAGCAGTGTACATTTCCCTCCCTTCTTTTGCCCCTGGCCCCGCAACACTATGTCAGGGAGTACACACCTCCTTCCCTCCCATGCTCCGTTAGCCTCCGTTCCCCCACTGCCGCCAAGCAGATTGTGACTTCCCCCCTCCCCTCTGTGCTCCTTTTGCTCCCATCCCATCATACTGCGGCACATGCCTCTCCCCTCCACACTTCCTTTGCCTCCTCTTCCCATGCTGCACGCCTTTTGCCCTCTCCCCCCACTGCTGAGCACTGTATGCCTTCTGCTTCTTTCCCTTCCTCCTCACTAGGCTCTTTTTTGCACCTTTCACCTATGTGCCATTGCTGAGCAGTGCATGACTTCTGCTTTTTTTCCTTCCTCCCATGACCTCCCAAATCTGCGAGAGTGGCTGGCTGTGGGGGTTGTCTGTGCAACTGTGTGCCTGTAAGAGACTGTGTGTCAGGGAGGGGAGCTGCTGAGAGGGGGCCTGTCCTGAACAGCAGACCACCCTAGGTTGCTACCATAGTTCCTGTGCCTAGTAAGTCTGGCCTTCCCTGGATTAGACTGAGCCTGTTGCTGCTACTCTCCATGGGCATTGGAGGGGCGGGGGGGGGGGGGGGGAGTGGGACTAACTACCTTGCTTTGCAAGGGTTCACACACATAGGGAGTGAGACAGCTACACCAGGGTAAATGATTTTGCATTTTCGGAAGGGGCCTCTGTGCCAGGGTCACTAAGCTGGTTGATCCCTTAACGCTTTTGTGACACACCCAGTTACCCTACGGTGGAAAAAAAAATCCACACTGATTGAACGCCTCTTTTTTCAGGGGTTACAACTTCAGATTTTATCTCTCTTTAATCTCCATATTATGTGAACCAAAGCAGAGTTAAAGTGAGATATGGGGTCATTACACAGAATCATTATGAAAGATAGAGAGGTCTGGAGCTCAGCCATATCAATAGTACTGTGAATAAATCACTCTGCAAAGAGGAATCGGAGTGAACAGAGCAGGTATTTTAAGAGGAAATTTGTTACACCCTCCCATCTAAAACCCCTGAGGATTTCCCCTCCCTCCTGCCACCCCCACTACTGTTACTCAGAAATGGCAAGCACAGAAAACAGGACTGAAAAGTAGCCATAGTGGAGAGGACACACTAAAACCTCATAAAATGGGAGAGAAGACAGCAAGCAAAGCATGTCTCATTTATACAATCTGAACAGAAGATTTTGACACAGGTGTGGGGGGTCTCAGTTCCTCATTAGCAGGTTGCAAAATCCCCCATCTATAAAAATCAATGGCTCATCTCCCCTTTTCAACAGGGTAAAATTCCCTTTGCTGCAGCAGTGGCCAGGAGTGCTTTTCACAAACTCCACCTGGTGAGGAGGCTGTGACCTTTTCTTTCTGATTCAGATCTGGTCACTGTCATCCATGCTTTCATCACCTCAAGGCTAGATTACTTCAGTGCACTCTACGTGAGGCTACCCTTTGAGGATTAGCAGATGGAGCATTGTGGCACACTCAGTAGGTCCCAATGATATCGGAAGTAATGAGAGGCACAGACATGTGCTCCCCACAAAAGTGAGGTCCCTAACCAAAACTACAGAGCAGAAGTGGGCAAACTTTGGCTCTTTGGCCCCATTGTGGTAAATGGATGTGGCTCTCAGGATTAGGAAACTTTGCCCACCCCTGCTAAAGAGAGACCATATAACTGGCTCTGATTTGCCTAAATTGGGATCTACTATATTCTTGTTGTCAGACCTGACAAAGTACAGAACTCAATATGTACTTGCCACATTGCTACCAGTGTTTATTTATCAATTTTTTACCTGAATGGCACAGGGCAACTTACAAAAATAACCAAACCCAAACCAACCTGCCCAAACAACTTTTCCCCCAACCCCTCTCCAACCCAACCCCTTTCCCCCAACCCCAGCTCCACAAAATTGGGGCAGCAACTGAGAATGCCCTCATGCACACCTCTGTCCTACGGACAAGAGTAGTAGATGGAACCTGCAAAAGGGTACTCCCGATTGGCCGCAGGGCTCACAATGGAACATGGTAGGACAGACAGTCTTTCAGATATGGGGGCCCCAGACAATGTAGAGCTTTAAATGTCAACACCAGCACTTTGAATTGTGCCCAGAAGATTATAGGTAGCCAATGCAAACTTCAGAGCACTGGTCTAATGTGCTCCTTACCTGTGACTCTTTCCCGATAAGAGCTGAGCCGCCATGTCCTGCGCCAGCTCCAGCTTCCAAACAGTCAAAGGGTAGCCTCAGGTAGACTGCACTGAAGTAATCTAGCCTTGAAGTGATGAAAGCATGGATGACAGTGACCAGGTCAGAGTCAGGGAAAAAAAGGCCATAGTCTCCTCACCAGACAGTTTGTGAAAAGCACTCCTGGCCACCGCTGCAGCAAAGGGAATCCTACCCTGTTGACAAGGGGAATTCTACCCTTTTGATCTTGTTAGATCTTTCGGCAGCCTTTGATACAGCTGATCATGAGGTGTTGTTAATATGACTGCAGAACAGGTTGATAGTGTGTGGGATGCTCCTTCCTGTCAGGGAGATCCCAGAAAGTGGTGATGGGTGATTGCTCGTCATCCCTTCAGGACCTCCCATGTGGAGTCCCACAGGTTCTGTCTCCCCTCTTGATCAACTTGTATATGAGGCAACTGGACAAGGTCATTTGGTGGTTTGGGATGAAGGGTCATCAAATATGCTGATGACACCCAGTTCTACCTCTCTTTTTCATCCGACCCAGGCCCTGTAGTCTCAAAGCTTATACCTGATGCCTGGCTGCTGTCAGGGACTGGATGAGAGCAAGCCAATTGAAGCTGAGTTCAGAGAAGACTGAAGCAATGATGGCTGGTTGACCCTATGACTTGGAAGGGATTGGGACTCCTGTTATTGATGGAGTCCAGCCCTTCTGAAGCCTTGGAGTGCTTCTGGACCCCTTGCTGTGCCTGGATTGTCAGGTTGCAGCAGTGGCCAGGAGCACTTTTCACCAATTCCATCTGGTGCGGAGGCTGCAGCCTTTTATTTCCGATTCGGATCTGGCCACTGTCATCCATGCTTTTATCAGCTCGAGGCTGGATTACTGTAATGTACTCTACATGGGCTGCCCTTGATGACTATTCAGAAGCTTCAGCTGGTGCAGAATGCAGTGGCTCAGGGATGAGGCACCAGGAGCACATTACACCAGTGCTCCAAAGTCTGCACTGGCTGCCTATAGTTTTCCAGGCATAATTCAAGCAACTAGTTTTGACCTTGAAAGCCCTATGTGGTCTGGGCCCCACATATCTGAAAGACCATCTGTCCTTCCGCATAATTAACCTATGGAATTTGTTGCCAGAGGACGTTGTCAGGGCTAGTAGTATAGCTAGGTTTAAAAAAGGACTGGATAAGTTCTTAGATAGTAGGTCCATTAATGGCTATTAACTAAGTAGCTTACAGGATGAACTTCTTACTGTCGGGAGCTGGGAGTGATCAATGGGGAATGGACTGCCTATTGTGACTGTTGGTTCTTCTCTCACGCGATCAAGATTGGCCACTGTCGGAGGACAGGATGCTGGGCTTGATGGACCGTATGATTCAGTATGGCACTACTAATGTTCTTATGTTCTTTCATGCCCCATTGCGACCCTTGTAATCGATGTGAGCACCTTTGTGTGGCTACTGGCTGTAAGAATTTTTCATACGAGGGCTCACAGGGATATGTTCTTGGTTTCTGACCCAATGCTATGAAATTTCCATCCCCTGGAGGTTTGGTTGAGCCCGGGTCCAAGAGTCTTCCGGAGGCGGTGTAAGACTTATTTGTTTGAAAACACATTTGGTGGCCAGAGATAGGGAATAGGGGTGGGTTGTGAGGAGTGGTTTTGGGGTAGGGTTGTAAGGGGGGCATGGGTGTGGGAAATTGGGAAGATGGTATTAGGTAGTTTTTAGTGGGGGGGCTGTAAGGGATTGAGGCTTTTTTAAGGCTATTTTTGTACATGTTTTATATATTTTTATTGTTGTGAGCTGCCCTGAACCTTTGGGAAGGGCAGCATATAAATTTAAAATAAATAAATAAAAATAAAACCTGAAGATCCAGGTGCAGAGAAGGATCCAGAAACACTCCAAGGCCATGAACCTGATTGACCAGAAGGGGCTGGACTCCATCAATAACAGGAGTCCTAATCCCCTTCAGCTCACAAAGTCGGCCAGGATTCAGCTTCAATCGACTCATCCTCATCCAGTCCCTGACCACAGCCAGGCATTGGGTAAGTACACAGACTGCAGGACCTGGGTTGGTTGAAAATGAGAGGTAGAGCTGGGTGTCATGAGCATACAGATGACACTTCACCTCAAACCTTCAAATGATCTCACCCAGCGGCCTCAGATACACATTGAACAAGAGGAGAGACAGAATAGAATCCTGCGGGACCCCACAGGGGAGGTCACAAGGGTTACCCTAACCCATTCACAACGGGTGAATGGAGCGATCATCCATCACAACCCGCTGGGACCTCCCTAACAAGAAGGAGCAGAACCACTCAAGAGCAGCATGTCAACCCCACCCCATGATCAACTGTATCAAAAGCCGTTGAAAGATCTAACAAAATCAATAGGGTAGGATTTCTCTTATCAATCTCTAGGCACAGATCATCGACCAAGATCACAAGCTGTCTACATGCCATACCCAGGACAAAAATCCAACTGAAACGGGTCCAGGAATCCAACAGCATTGAGATGAGCCTGGAGCTGCTGGGCAACTACGCATTCAATAACCTTCCTTAAAATGAGAAGGTCAGAGACAGGCCGATAGGTGGCTGGGGAGTCAGCGTCCAAAGATGGTTTCTTAAGCAGGGGCTGGACAACTGCCAATATCCCTTACCGGAGAACATTGTGCTGTTCAGGTAACAGGATATACACGCGGCCAAACTAGAACGTGACACTTTTCTAAACTCAAGGTAATTTAAATAATAAAGTAACATAGACAAATAATTACAAAGATTAGTCTGCTGACTCAAGGCCACTGGTAACCTGAATCATACCTTGCTGAAACAAACACCTCCTCTTCCTTCCACACAAAACACATCTCCACTCCATGTAAAACTTGGCTTTTCCGCCAGGTTTTTGGTGGGGGAGATGGGTAGTGGTTGAGTTGAGGGGAGGGGAGATTTTTTATGACTCATCAATAGTTTTATATCTGTACTGTTCATTTTTTAATTTTAACACTGTTTATATTGTAGTGTTTATATTTTATATTGTATGCCGCCCTGAGCTGCTGTAGCAGGAGGGGGTGGGATATTAAGTTTTAAAATAAATAAATAAAAATAAAATCTCAACACAGAATCTAAGGCCGCTTTTAAACAAGGCGCTGAAAAGCGCCTCCTGAGCCTCGCGTTGAGAGAACAGCCGCGCGGGGAGTGTTTACATGCTCCCTGCGCTGCCAAGAGTGACGTGCTCCCTGTTGTCGGCAGTGGCGGCTGGAGATGCGGTGCTTTGAAGAGGCGCATTCTGAAAGCCTTACTTTTCAGGCGTTCAGAGCGCGCCTCTTCAAAGCACCACATCTCCAGCCACCGCCGCTGCCGACAACAGGGAGCACGTCACTTCCAGCAGTGCGGGGAGCATGTAAACACTCCCCGCGTGGCTTTTCTCTCAACGCGGGACTCTGGAGGTGATTTTCAGCTTCTCGTTTAAAAGCGGTCTAAGTTGGTAAGTATCAGGATAGCAGACCTTCCGCTGCAGTTACTTGCACTTTTGTCCGCAGCGATGACAATAGCCCACTCTGCCCATAAGATAGCACTAACCCATTCTCATTTATGCAGAAAACCACAGAAGTTAAAATAAGAGAAGACACTCACTTTTGAAGGCTGTTGAATTTTAATCTCCTGGGAGTCTGATGCAGAGTCTGATTTGGTGCCTCCAGAATTTGGTTTCTCCTTTTTTCTTTTCTGTTTCTTTTTCTTCTTCTTCGCTCCCAAATCTCCCCCGGGACTTCTGTCAGGAAAATGAGAGAAGGTGAAATGAAGGAGGTGGGGGGACCCTCAATAATTCAGAGACTGAAATGCATGACAGTTAGCACATGTTCACATGACTGATTACTCCAAGATAATATTTTATTCCCACAAGCAGAGGGGTAAGAGCAAAGGTTCCATTCTGGAGGAGACGATTAGCTAACTAGTTCAGAGATGAGCAGCCCTGATCTTTTCTCTCCATTAGTCCTCCCACTCTCCAGAGTGCACCTCTCTTCCTGGTTTATTTGCTCTCAGTGCCTGCCTGGGATACTGTCTTTCCTAGCTTGTTTTTCTAATCCATTGAGCAAGTAGAAGGGGGAGAAATCAGGGAAAGGGGAAGATCAAGTTATTTTCTGGTTCGCATTGCTGCCAGGACAGAATCAGAAGGAAGCCGTTACTATGGGTGTTCTTAGTCAAGCACCTCCCCACCCATGACCTACCCACCCATCATGCATGTTGCAGGGCTGCATAGGGTGCCAATGTGACCCGACAACATGCATGATCGGTGGGAGGCACTTGTCTAAACACACCCAATGTGGGAATTCCTCCAGATTACTAATTGGTTCTGCTTGTGTAAAAACACCTTTAGAACTGGAAGTCATTCCTAAAAACAAAACAAAAGTTTAAAAAGTGACAAGGAAAAAATGGGAGGGGGGGAAGAGGAGGGAGAACAGAGCAATCAAAGAGATAAGACTCTGTATACTAAGTTGATTATTTACTTTGCAGCCAGTCCCTTAGTTTGAAGGATATTTATTTAGGCACCCTACAAAAGTCTGAAAAGCTTAATCCAGCAAAAATGTGAAGTGGTCCTTTCGACACCAAAAAAAGTTTCAATTGTGGTGAGTAATCATTTAATTTTTGGAATATAAATTTGAATTGGATTAATAAATCCATAAACATCCGACGTATAGTTCTCATATTTCTCTGTAGGATTCATAGGTAGGATTTCTCAAAAGCACATCAGAGAGTTAAAAATAAAAGTTCTGCTGAAGTCTATGAAACATTGGCTGCCGTCCACAAGCCCCTCTGGCTGTCATCCACAAGCCACTTACTCTGGAGTACCCCACAGAAGCCCCCATTCTTTCGGGCTTCAATGGAGCTACACCGAAGTAAGCAGTTTGTGGATCGCAGTCTTATACTTTTAATTCACTTAGGTATTTTTAAAAGTTATCCCCACCTTTGTATCCTCAGACAATCTTTTTGTTCGTTAGTGGTCCTTTAGTTATTCTCACTATGCTCATCTTGCAAAAACAATAGGACTGGGAAGGAGGAATTGAGGGGAATTCACTGCAACCAGAAAGCAATGCAAATTTTTGTTTCTGTCTAACGTGACCATAATGATGCAACGATAAGTGTCACTAGGGAGAAGTGGGGTGCAAGAACAAAATATTTAAAGGAAGGCTGAAATGGGCAGCTAAATTGCTGCTCATGCGAATTTTCGCCATCACCGGGAACCGGGATTGATTTCACTGATGTGATTTCTCGATTCTTGCAATACCATCCCGATTTCACTTTCTTACCGTTTACCGCGTACCAGTTGTTTAACTTCTTACCGCATTGCTGAGGGTACCATTTTACTTCAGGGTTTGTTGTTTCCACATTTCTGAGCCAATCACTGTGAGAATAGCGCTCCCCTTAGGCCACTTTTAAGCGCCTCCTGAGCCCCCACTTTCAGAGGAAAGTCGCGCGGGGAATGTTTACACGCTTCCCACGGTCCTGAAAGTGATGTGCTGCCCGCTGTCGGCAGCGGCTGGAGATGCAGGGCTTTGAAGAAGTGAGGCTTTCAGAACACGCCTCTTCAAAGCCCCATGTTTCCAGCCACCGCTGCTAACAACAGGCAGCACGTCACGTCTGGAAGCGGGGGGAGAGGGGGCAGAGTTGTTTTTCATTATATTTGGCTGAAACCTGGAAGGATTGTACCTACAATGGAAGGCATTAAGTGCACAAATTACAAAAATATTGAATAATGGAATCCAATTTTATGAGCAGTTGAATTATATTATTTTGCAAAATTCTTCATATACATTCTTAGCTGTAACTTCTTTGCCTCATACTTAATGTAGATGAAACATGGCATGTTTATACCCCTTCCTATATTTACTATCTCTACCAACTTTCAGAAGGATTGGATAAAGGGTCCTGGTGGTATAAGCAATTAACTTATAAATGTATGTCTGACTAACATCTTTGTAGTCCAACCAGTGTACAGGAAATTTGGCAGGGCTGTATATCACACTTTCACAATCATCTCTGCCAAATATCAGAAAAATGTGATAAAAGGTCCCAATTTTATATGCCTGCACAGCATATGCAGAGAAGGAGCCTATGCCAGGGATTCTCTTACGCGTCACTGTGTTATAAGATCTGTTTGTAATGTCAATTGGCCAGCAGAAATGTCAACCAAATATCCTCATTCTGTGCGGTGACCATCCCAACATCTCTCCCCCACTTTTTACTGGGAACTCAGAAGCATCTGTTTAGGAAAGAACCATAGAGATTCTCCTATGTCCTCTGTCACAGTGTTGCAGGATGTGATTGTGATGATAACTGGCTAGCCTGGATGTGTAAATTATGTCTCCTGATTGCTGGGATACTATCCCCGAAGTCCCAGTTATGTCCCTTCTATGCCCGCCTCAAAGCCACCACAGGTTGGTCCTGTAAAGCTGGAAGCATGCAGTAATCGGCTAGTGAATGTATCTGTCAGTCTGTTGGGTTGCTCCTCATCCTCCTTCCTACGGCCTCCCTCCCCCTGCCATGCCAGGTGTCTGCCTCTGACTGGCACTGCATGTGCTGCTATTTATCTGAATAATGGTCTTCAAGGGGACAACTTCAATTGCTTATAAAATTGGGTCCCTTTATCAAATTGACCAGTACTTTGGCAGAGATGACAGGGAAGGTACACGATACATTCCTGCCATATATTCTGTAAACAGGATGGAATATAAACACGTTATAGCTGGAAATGTTTTTTAAAGATAATGTCTTATACCATCAGGATACTTTATCCGATCTTTCTGAAAACTGGCAGGAGTGTTACGCTTGTGGAGGGACATAATATTCACAGGTTTCATGCAAATTGTATGGAAGATAAAAAAGATGTAGGCATGAATGTGTATGGAGTTTTTCTTAAAATCACAACATTCAATTGCTTCCTAAATCAGTTCCCGTTATCTAATCCTTTTGAAACGTGGTACACAAAGTGTCCTCCATTGGGGTCACAACCCCCCGCCCCAAATTTCATCAAAATTGAATAAAAAACAAAAACGTTATAGCCAGAAATATGTTTTTTAGTGTTTTCCATTTATCTCAAAAACAAAATGTCGTTTTTGTTTCTATTTTCATTATTATTATTTGTCGCTTTCATTATTGCAATAACGATAATGAAAGCAACAATTTTTGTTATAGTAATAACAAAAACGATATGCACACCCCTATAAGCAAGTCCAACTCCAAAGGACAACAACTGAGAAGCTCCAGGCTCATGCATTTGACTTAATTACAGGGAAGAGGGGTATCTGGAGGTTAAACAGTCATACGCAAAACTCTATGGGGGTGAGGAGAAAGGCAAAGAAGATGACAAGTTTCAGGTTTTCAAACATTCTTCTAGTTTCCATTTCTCTGCCACCAAAAAACCCACACACCACCGCATCATTTAAAAAAAAACAACCACCAGGCTGTCACTTATTTTTACTGAATCCACTTATGGACGAAAGTGAGAGTTTCTACAGTATTTTCACTTTAAAAGTTAGAAGTGCCCACAGTTATAGTAACTGCATCTCTTTCAGTGTTACCAAGCTGCCAAATGCCCAGGTATCAGGACAAATACCTCAGTTTAAAAGAACATTATTCACTGTTTAGAACAGCTATTTATGCTAATGTCACTTTTCTCTAAATGTATCTTGGCTGAGACAACTAATCTTGAAAATAGTAAACACCCACTGCTCCACTTGTCTTCAAGGGAAGCTGCAAAGAGGAAGAGAAACAAGGGATGGTTCTGCTTAGCATCTCTTTGACCATTATTATTAATAATAATTTATTACTTATGTAGCACCAGCATTGTGTTTGGCACTGAACAGTCATGTTCAGCGCCAAGGTCCCTGTTCTAAAGGTTTACAATCTAGGATGGATAAGGGAGAGTGGAATGTAGATGGAGAGAGATACATTCATGAAGTTGCAGGTTCACTTGCTTAGCTTAATCACAAGGAGAGAAAAAGGGATCCTGAGGGAAAACACTGTATAAAGAGAAGCACCAGTGATCAATCCATGGGGACAAGGAGTTAGGAGAACGTGAGGTGCAAAGGAGAAAGTCAAAGATAAATCCCAGACTACGTGGCCTGCGGGACAGGCTGGATGGAGATGCTATTAATGGAGAGAGGGAAGAGGAAAAGGATGGTTTAGGGAGAAGATAAGGAGTTCAATCTTAGACATGTTAAGCTCAAGATGACAGGCATGTCAAAGTGGAGATGTCAGAGAGACAATTAATAATGTGAGACTAGATGGAGGGGAGAGGATAGGAAGGGAGAGAGAGTTCAGTGTCATTAGCATACAGGTGATAGTGGAAGCCGTACAATTCAACAAGTTTACACAGGGATGACTGCATACCTATATCTAGTTGCCAGATACAGTACTGGTAGCTTGGGAAAAGGAAATTGAAGAGCACGTTTTATTGAGCTCTGCAAATTCAAGAACTTGACCTGCATAAATGAGGCACTTGGAGAACGTCTGACTTTTCTGTTAATTTATTAGTTTTCCTTAGTTTTATAGGAAAACACACTTATTAGAATCTGCTCTAACATTTGTATGTCTGGGTGGAAAGTTGTCACCAAATAAGCCTGTAACTAAACAGGCCTAAAGTCCTGCTCTGATGTTAATGAAAAGATACAGAACTATGAACCAGTAAAAGGGCACGACAAGTAAATCTAACCTTTCAAGAACATTGAAGCATCTGACAAAAGCAAAAAAATTATTATTATTTCTGTAGCGCAAACAATGTACCTGGCGTGAACAATCATTAATTGCAAACATTTGTCTCCAACGATGGGTGTTGGGAGACTTACACTTTAAAAACATTCCAAGTCATTTTTATAATACTTATGTTACTGAAAGATGAAATTGTTTCTTCTGGCATGATATGCCCATTAAACTTGCAGCCTTATCTATAACCAAGATAACGACCACATATCCGTCCAATGATCTGCCAAGGTGGCACTAACCGATAACCGAGAACCGATATTGCCGGTATTTGGGTGTACCGGCTTAATCCGATAAATCCAATATTTACCTGTACCGGCATACCGGATTTTTTACATTGTGGCCATTGAAGTCAATAGCTGCAATGTAAAAAATCCGGTAACACGGCCAATGTTAAAAATCCGGTATGCCGATACCAGTAAATCCGGTACCAGGGAGATCAGATACCGGTAAATCCGGTGTCCCACCCCTAGTACCAAGTACCTTCACCCAATTCAGCTGTAGCACAACAAGGTGGCACTCCTATGAATTTCATTAAATTTGTTGTGACAGGACGTCTAGAGATTCTGAACAGTAAGATTACCTGCACAGTTTACCGATTATACCAGTCTCTCATTAGTGTTACATTCCACAGAACAGAAAACATTTTTACCACCAGGCAGATCTGTGCATCCTTCATCTTTTCCCTCCCTAAGCATATTTGTAGTGAAAGAATCCAACAGTGGTCAGGAACCTTACTGCATTCAGACACCTGATTGATACAAGTTTGAATCAGTGGCTCCGCAGGGGAAAAATAAACAAACCTCTGCCTACCAGTGCAGTAGGTTGATTCTCTCAGTGAATCAGTGAGTATTTCTGTTGATTCTCTCAACCTACTGCACAGGTAGGACTATATTATGATAACTGGATGGGAAAGGAAAGACAACTATTCTCCCTTAAGGAGTCCAGTAAGTAATGCCTATTCCCATTAAAGTGGCAATATTGAGCTTCTACCGTGAAAGACTATCTTTCAGGATAGAAGCTTAAACAATATGCTGCAATTTATTTACACACTGTTTAACTATTTAGTTTTTGTAGTCTTAGGGTTTGATCCTGCTGCCATTCAAGTGAATAGAAAAGTTCCCATTAACTATAGTGGAATCAGCCCTTACTCCCTCGGAGTTTGCTGCACATCTTTCCCCCCTTCTCCCCCTCGTTTTCGCCTCCTCCTCCCCTGACTCTGCTGTCTCTGCTCTCAACGCTTCTCTCTCCTCGACCCTTGACTCTCTTGCCCCCCCCTCTGCTCGCCCCGTCCGCCCCCTCGACCCCCGCCCCTGGCTTACCCCTGCCATCCGCTACCTCCGCTCCTGCGCCCGGGCTGCCGAACGCCTCTGGCGCAAATCCCGCTCCCTCCCTGACTTCCTCCATTACAAATTCTCCCTCTCCTCCCTCTCCTCGGCTATCTCCCTAGCTAGGCAGCGCTATTATGCCTCTAGGATCGAATCTTTCTCCCGCGACCCTCGCCGCCTTTTCTCTACTTTCGACTCCCTTCTCAAACCCCCCTGCCCTCCTCCGCCCTCTTCCCTTGCTGCTCAGGATCTTGCATCGTTCTTCACCTCCAAGATTGACAAGATCCGTCGGGATATTGCCTCCCGCCCTCTTCCGCCCCCCGCCCCCCTCCCTCCTCGCATCCTTCCCTCCTGCCTCTCTCCAGGAAATCTCTGCTCTTCTCTCTTCATCCAACCCCTCCACCTGCCCCCTTGACCCGATCCCCTCCCGCCTCCTGACCTCTATTGCTCCCACTGTCGCTCCCCCCCTTCTGCATGTCGTCAATCTCTCCCTTTCCACAGGCTCCTTCCCCTCTGCCTTCAAACATGCCACTGTCTCCCCCATCCTCAAAAAGCCTACCCTGGACCCTTTCGATCCCTCTAGTTACCGGCCGGTCTCCCTCCTTCCCTTTGCTTCGAAGCTCCTGGAACGTGTCGTCTACTCCCGCTGCCTGAACCTCCTCTCTGCCAACTCCTCCCTGGACCCTCTCCAGTCCGGCTTCCGCCCCCTCCACTCTACTGAAACTGCCCTGGCCAAGATCACCAATGATCTACTTGTCGCTAAATCGAAGCGCCACTACTCCGTTCTTGTCCTCCTTGACCTCTCTGCTGCCTTTGACACTGTCGACCACTCGCTCCTCTTGGACTCGCTTTACTCTTTGGGCTTCCGTGGCTCTGTCTTTGACTGGTTCTCCTCCTACCTCTCTGACCGCTCCTTTAATGTCTCCCTCCCCGAGTCGACCTCCCCCTCCCTTCCCCTCTCGGTTGGGGTTCCCCAAGGTTCTGTCCTTGGCCCTCTCCTCTTCTCTATCTACACCCGGTCCCTTGGTGAAATTATTGCCTCCCACGGGTTCCAATACCATCTCTATGCTGATGACACCCAACTCTATCTCTCTACCCCCTCTCTCTCCTCCTCTGTCCGCTCACGCCTCGTCGACTGCCTCTCTGATATCTCCGCCTGGATGTCCCGACGCCAACTCAAACTGAACATGGCCAAGACTGAACTCCTCATTTTTCCTCCATCCCCCTCCTCTCCCTCTGACCTGACCGTCTGCATTGATGGGGTCACCATCCGTCCTGTTCTCCGTGCCCGCAGCTTGGGCTTCATTTTTGACACGCACCTCTCCTTTAAACCTTACATTGACTCTGTGGCCAAATCCTGCCGATTCGCTCTCCTCAACATTGCCCGCATTCGCCCCTTTCTATCTGTCTCCTCGGCCAAAATCCTTGTTCATGCCATGGTTATCTCTCGCCTCGACTACTGCAACCTCCTCCTTGCTGGCCTCCCTCGCTCCCACCTGTCCCCCCTTGTGGCGATCCAAAACTCTGCCGCCAAGGTCATTCACTCTGCCCGTCGCTTCGACCATGTGACGCCTCTCCTCCTCTCCCTTCACTGGCTCCCCCTTCCTGAACGTATCCTGTTCAAACTCCTGGTTTTCACGTTCAAATCGCTCCATGACCAAGCTCCCCCTTACCTCTCGGACCTAATCGCCCTACGCGCTCCTGCGCGCGCTCTCCGCTCTTCCGCTGTCCCCTCCCTCGCTCTCCCTCGCTTCTCCTGCTCGCCCAACCGCCTTCGTCCCTTCTCCCTCGCTGCCCCGCATGCCTGGAACTCCCTCCCTGCCGACATCCGCCTCGCCTCCTCCCTCCGCTCCTTCAAATCCCTCCTCAAGACCCACCTTTTCCATGCTGCCTTTCCCAATGCCCTCTAGTCTTTCCCCTTGCTCTTACTGTCAGCCCTCCTCTGCTGACTGCTGCTACCGACCACCTTGTAACCAAGCCAAGTACACGCACCTGAGACTTCGCATCCGCCTGAATGTTTGTTTGTCTTCTCCCATGTCTCTCCCGCTGTCCCCTCTCCTTGTCTCCCCCTCCTTGTCTTTTAGATTGTAAGCCACAGGTAGGGACCGCAGCTGATTATATGTTCTGTACAGCGCCAGGTTGTTACTGGCGCTTTATAAATGTTTAATAATAATAATAATAATAATAATAATCAAGCCCTGACAGAGCAAATTTTTAGGTAAGCTTGTTTTCTTGTGTGTTCTGCACTGACTGGAGATCTGTATTTTTCTGCTTCTAGTCACAGTTATGAATAGCCCATATGAACTGCTGTCCATTCAGTTATATGCAAATTAACCCCCAAGCCTCTGGTTTTATTTTTGGTAACATTTTCTCAGAAATTTGAAAAATAAGATGTCTTCATTGAAGGATGGTCTTTTAGTTCAGGCAGAAGCCTGCTTCAGCCCCAAAATAGACTGACTGTCACACAGGACTCTGTTTATGTGCAACCTTGGGCAAGTTATTTAGGCCCCCTCAAGTAGTGAAGAAACTTTCTAAAAATGGCTACAAATGCAAGATGGCAATTTGCATATGCCTCTCTTTCCTCGTCTACAGGTGCCTCTAGGGTTTTGCAAGTGTGTGAAGATAAGCATACATATTTCTGTAGGTGACCCAGGCCCAGCTAACAAAACCACTACATTCTTCCTTACTATGAAACAGAAATACTCATCTCCCTCAAGTTTGTCGAGAAGCTTAATTCAGGCATGCTTGAAGTAAGCTTTCAGATCCTTAATGGAAAGGGCTTTAGAAGAGCTGCAGAGCAAGTATTTAGGCAACTACTGTTTTCTCACTTGTTTTTGGATGGAATTTAACATTAGCCCCACTAAGTGATATTTTAATCATATTGCTCGATGTCCAATACCCTTAAACAAACCAGGCTGTTACACAGCATCACCTTTATTAAAATCCCCACTGCCTGTAAATTCTAAATTTAAAAACAAACCTGTCTTTTAGATGTTTAAGATTATTTTGGCTGAAAGGCCTAGACCAACACTGCCCTTGCAAAGCAGTGGTTTCTGGCTCTGCATCAGTCACCAGCTAGGGGAGCAAAAACATTTTTGGTGGAGCCCACAAAGAGAAATAACAAATCATATTCTGATGTGATGTAAATGGGTGAAACATGGTTGAACTAAGAAAATAACCCTATTTACACAAGAGCTTAAACTCATTTTTAAAAGCATCTGTAGATTCTTCCCCATTAGTTCGTAACTGTGACAAGGGAGAAAGTGTTTTGAAACAGAAACCTTGGTAATGCTTTGCATGTGGTGACATTTTCAGACTTTCATTTTCTTGAGCTGCAATTTTTTTTTAGAAGTGCACCATTTCCCATAAGCTTTATGGCTTAGTAATAAATTTGTAAAACCTAAAGTGATGTACATACAGCATACCTCAACAATAACCAAATGTGTTTCTCTTCCTCCATGTCCCTGCATTTCTGTTTTTAAAGCTATGCTCCAGGACTCAAACTTTGTATTCCAAATTGCAGCCCAGAGCAAAACTTCTAAGTTGTGAGTTTAGGGTTCATGCAAACGGAGTTAATTTATATAAAACCCATTTTCAAATAGGTTTTCTACAGGAGTTGATTTGAAAGTAGACTGGTAGTATGGAGCAGACAGCTTGATGTACAGTGCAACAAAGGGTAAAAGAAGACATAACACTAACTCGCCTTTAACACTGTTTTAACATTTCTTATGCTGCTGCATGTTGTATTGGTGCCCAATGCAGACCTGCAACTTGCACAAGAAATGTTAAAGTGGAGTTAGCATTATGTCTGCTTTCACCCTAAGAGGAAAAATGGCAGCAACAGAAAAAAAATGAGACTAGCATATCTTAGTCACATAACATATATAATCTTGCATCTAGAAATAGAACCAGATGTGAAGGATAGATACCTGCATTTTCAAGAGCCCTGTATATTTTCTACTACAGACTTATTCAGCTTTCTGTTAAAAAACATTCACACAATACTGTGTCATGGCACTATTTGTGGTCAACAGCCTATAACCCAATTTTAAATTCTTAAGCAAGTAGCAATGTCATCCTACAGAAAACTGACTTCTTCTACATGGCCCTCACAGCAAAGGCAGGCACCTGATAAATGCCCCTCCTTACACAAGTGAAGCTTGAGATAAAACAAGATTAAGTATTCAATATCACTAAAGCAGACTATTTAAAACTCAGCGAGATATCTGACAAGATCATATTTTCAAGCAGGAAGCTCGCTTACAAGTCCTCCAGAACACATTTCGTGCATTATAAATATAAATACTGAAAACTTTAGAACAAATTTTAAAATAATTTAACAGCAACTTTATCACAGTTGGAGTTTTAAAAAGAAGTTGTTGTTTTTTTAAAGGGTATCTTGTTTTTTTTCAGGTCTTAAGTAGAATGTCACACTTCTTGTTATGCCTTTCCTGTTATTTTTGGTATGGCTTTTCAATGCAGTATCTATTCACTGGCATTTTTTTAGTATCTCAACTTGAAAACAAGACCAACCTACACAAAAGCTTTCAAGCAGATGCAGATGTAATGCCAAGGTTGTTTTTTTTTTTTTTGGAGAAACTGAGGAAGTAACTCAGAATTTCAAACAAGAATTTGGTTTCTTAGGCTTATAATGTGTAACTACATCTACTAGGTGTCTTTATAGTACAATGTAGTTGCAAATTGCCTGTTTTGGTAAAAAAAATCCTAGTCTGACATTTTTTATTTTTCATTTATTGCTTTTCCATTGATAAGTCTGTTTCTGAGAGCCTCGTAATATTCAACAGTGAGAATCTCATACAGCTCATAGCTGTATTCTTGGCAAAACTGTAGCACTTTGCTTACTACAGTAAGTTATGAATCAGTATGTGTGGTTAGTAATTCATTTTACCCTGGAGCCTACTGAAATGCTGCTTTCTCATTATGCAAGTAAAGAAACCAAATTAAATGGCTTAGAAGGCTGGACACCCAAGTATAGGGCTGATACATGAAGAATACGGGAAATCGGCACACTTAAGTTACAAGGAGTTTTAGACTATCACTGACTGCCAAGCTACTGAACAATCTGCCGGGGGTGTCAATTATGACAACTCATGCATGTAACCTTCATGTATGAGAAATTATGAAGTGCAGGAATTTTGATTAAAAAAATAATAATAATTTGAAGGACCCAAGTTCATTCAGCACATTTTCTTTTAATATTCCAGATATATATTACTGGAATTCTTTCTGACCCAGCTGTTTTAGTATGCATGGTCTGAGCAAGCAGAGAAAGTTGCCGTACAAGTAGTACTGAAGTCAACCTTCCAAAATCTTTAAATTAAGGTTTTTACACTATGCCACCAATGCAATATCAGGTTACTGCCAAGCAAGTCCCAAGGGCAATGGATAATAAGCATTCTGACACACCAATGACCTACACAAGTGTTTTCATCAAATGAAAAAGGAATATACAGTTACAAAGTCATAGCATAAATGATAACATATCAAAATGGTCTGTATTAATATCTTACGACCAAACATATTGACTTGCTTCCATTTATAGTCAAAATATGTTTTGGAAAGTATGTGGCGTTCTCTAGAGAAATATTTACCTCTAGTAAGTGACAAGGGATAGCTAATGCTCTAAAAAAAATATCTTCAAGGTTTCCTCTATAGAGTCTACCTTAATCCCTTGTATATTTGCTGTTAATTTGAAAGCTATAGATACAAATAAAAATGGGAAAAACTTGTGTGAAACAAAATGAGTTGGAAGAGCTATCCAAAGGAACAAGATTGCAGGAATAAATAAGGAGATATTTTTCTAGGTAGAAAGCAAACCAAAAAAAGGAGATATTCTTCCTAAATAGGGAGTAAGTAAGAAGCCAGCTATTTGCACTCAGTTTTCTCACACTGATAACTGAAGCTTGGGGAAATAACTGCAGTCTCTCAGATAACACTCTGGGCAGCTGTTGATCAGAGTTGACTTTTTAAATGGTGACTGCTTGTATCTGTGATCTGCCAAGCCTCAGACTGGGTACCCATCCTGTACATTTTCCTGGGGACAACGTGGTTTTTTTAGAGGCAAGCTTCTGGCCACACTCTCCACCAGGAGAATCTCACCTCACTGGGCCAGCCTGTGATTACATGCATCTCTCGTAAAAATTGCACCTTTGTGTAATCTAAGAGAGGCTGGTACCAAATGCTAACAGGATGGTCTCAAACACACGCCTGGACTGAGGGATGGGGGTAGAACCTACTGCAACCAGGCTCCTAGAAGGCAGGCAGCGAGGCGGTTGCAATCCAAGCAGAAGATGGGGGATGACCAGACCACAAAGGAAGCGGGTGGGGAGGAGAGACGGGGTGGCGGGGGCTCCCATAGATAAAGAGAATCACATGCTGGGAACTGCAGCAAACATCACTCACAAGGGCTGGAGACAGGGAGCAGAGATGGTGGTCAGGGCAGTTCCTGCTGGTGCAGGAGAGAGACGGGGATTCAGGCAGGAGGGAATACAGGACTGTCACTCCTAGGGAGGAAATGCAGCAAGGAAACCTACCTCCTGACAGCAGCTTTACAAACACACCCACCTCCCAGACCAGCCCCCACCCCTGCTCCCCAGGCTTGAAGCAAGACAAGCCCGCCCAGCACAATAGCCCCGGCAACCCAAGGGGGGGCTGCTTCTGCCCGGCCAAGCACAGGCGGGCGCCGCAAGGAAGCCCCCGCCGCTGTTGCACCTGGGCCGCCTGCCGCCCGAGGCTCCTCTCCAATGCCATGCCTGGCGGGGGGCCGTGCCGCAAGGACCACCGGCTAACGGGGAGCCGAGCGCCTCCCATCTCCCCCCGGCCCGAGCCCGGACTGAGGTGCTGGCGGGGCGCCGCGGGGCCGGCTCAGTCCCCGGAGCTGCCTCCTACCCCTTGGCGTGCTCGGTCTCCTCCTCATTGTCGCCGTCTATGCCGCAGGTGTCCTGGTCATCCAGCTCCAGGCTCTGCTGGCTGGCTGCAGACTCGCTGTCCTCCGCCATCACAGGGGAAGGAGGGAGGGTGGGGAGGAGGAACTCGAGCCTCTGATAGGAGCCCGGCCTCACACACAGATGCAGCCCGGAGGAGCTCCCTCTAGCTGCTGTCCTCCCCTGCTAGGGGAGACACACACGCACACGCAGCCCCCCGCCCGCCCCCCCGGCCCAGGTAACGGCAGAGCAAACAGCATCTCCCCGTGCTGCCTCTCCTCGCCATCCTCTTTCGCAAAAATAAAGCTTTTGCCCAGCTTCCTAGACTGGCCCTGACTTAAAGCCCTTTGGAAACCAAGCATGGGCAACCTCCAGATCACAAGGGGGCCTGCCCCTTTGGCTTGAGCCAAATTCTCATTGGCTTTAATGGGGGGAGATCGTATCGCAGTCTGTACGGAAGGGTGGCCAGGCTTCCTAGACGTAGGCCTCCCTCAGGCGAAACCCACCAAGCCAGTGGCGGAGCTGCTGTGGTATGAGCAGGGCTAGTGGAGCTTTGGTCCTGGACTCCGGTAGTAGCCTGAGCACCACTCAGAGCAGAAGGAAGGAAGGAAGCAGGACCAGTACTCCACTCCCTCACTGCCAACCGAAATTTTCCAGCTCAGGCTGCCTGCAACAGGCCCTACCTGGAAGGAAAGTTTCAGAATGAACAGGAGTGGAGTACTGCCCCCACCCCACCCTCATTCCTAAATGGTCTGGGCCCCACATATCTGAAAGACTGCCCCTAGTTCTGGGCCCCATTGCGGCCCCTGCAATTGTCCAGGAGCGTCTTCGTGCGGGTACCATCTGTCAGCCTTGGTAATATAGAGCTCACAAGCAGACATTCGCGGTCGCTTCCCCAATGTTATGGAACTCCCTGACCCTGGAGGTTCAGTTGAGCCTGAACCTGGGCATCTTCCAGAGGCAGTGTAAAACTTTTGTGTTTGAAAAAGCATTTGGCTGGCGGGGCTAGGGATGGGGTGTGATGGGTGGTTTTAGGGTAGGGTTGTGGGGGTAAGCAACTGGGAAAATGGTATTGGGTAGTTCCAGTGAGGGATTGTGGGAAGATTGAGGGTTGGTGTGTTTTTTTTGTTTTGTTTTTTTAAGGCTAGTCTTTTGTACAAGTTTTATATATTTTTATTGTTATGAGCTGCCCTGAGCCTTTGCGAAGGGCAGCATATATGTTTAAATTAAATAAATAAACCCAAGCTTCCTGGCAGGATTGCTGCTGCTTTGGGGGGGAGGGGCACTAGGATCTGGAGCAAGGTTGGCCAAGACCCTTCTTGGAAGAACTGCTATTTTGGGGGATGGGGGGAGAGACATCCACCTAGGATCGCTGCTGCAGTCTGCCTTCGCTATTCTTCTAACTACGGCAGTGACAGCCTTCCGTTGCAGCACAGCTTCCCTTCCCCTGGGGTCCTGGCTTCCTCCTGTACCTTGGGGTCCTGCAGAGGAGCTTCTAGCTGGGACGACTCTAGAGTGGTGCAGCCTGAAGAGGGGGCTCTTAACCCCCTAAAGCAAGTCCTACTGTCCTCCACTACCTGGAGACCCAACCCTCTTCATCTCCTTTATCATTTTTCTTGCTGTCCTAGGCTCTGAATCGCCTCCAGCTTAGAATCATAGAGTTGGAAGGTAGCTCGGAGGTCATCTAGTCCAACTCCCTGCTCAATGCAGGAAATCCACAGCTACAGCATCCCCAACCGATGGCCGTCCAGCCTCCGTTTGAAAATCTCCAGTGAAGGAGAGTCCACCACCTCCCTAAGCAATTTGTTCCACTGTCAAACAGCTCTTACCGTTAGGAAGTTCTTCCTAATGTTTAACTGAAATCTGGTTTCTTGTAACTTGAGCCCATTATTTCTAGTCTTGCCTTCAGGGGCAAGAGAGAACAAGTCTTTTGCCATCCTCTCGGGGACAGGCCTTCAGGTAGTGGAAGACCACTATCATGCCTCCTCTTAGTCTTTTTGTCACCAAGCTAAACATACCCAGCTCCTTCAGCTTTTCTTTATAGGACTTGGTTTCCACGCCCCTGAACATCTCTGTCGCCCTCCTCTGAACCCATTTCAATTTGTCAATGTCCTTCTTAAAGTGCAGTGCCCAGAACTGGACACAGTACTCTAGATGAGGTCTGACCAGTGCAGAATAGAGTGGAACTATTACTTCTCGTGACTTGCAAGTGATGCTTCTGTTAACACAGCCTTAAATTGCATTAGCTTTTTTTGCAGTTGCATCACACTGCTGACACACATAGCTTGTCAGTATTCTTCTTAAAGTGAGGCACCTAAAACTGGACGCGGTATTCTAAATGTGGCCTGACCACAGTCTGACTATTTCAAGAGGAACAACCACTTTCCTTATCTTAAGGGTGGTTGTTCCTTTTGGTAACAATCCTAAGGGTCTTTTTTTAATGAGTGGGATTTTCCCCACAGTTTAAAGTTGTGGCACTGGGAAACCCCCACCGGAGAGGGCAGGGGGGTTAGATGCACCTTTCTAAACCGGAAGTTGCCTGGGAGCCATTAGAAACAGTGGCACCACGCAACTCCCGGGTGTTTTGAGACATGGCCTAAATAAGACCTCGATTATCGGGGTCTTATCTATGCCACATCACAAACCACCCAGGAGTCACGCAGCGCCACTGTTTCTAATGGCAACCAGGTGACTTCCAGTTTACAGTAGCATGTCTAAGCCCCTTGTGGGGCTTTCCCAGCACAACAGCTTCCAACTGCAGGAGAAATCCCACTCTTTAAAAAAGGCTCAGAGTTGTTATCAAACAAGATGATAGCCCACTGGAGTCCATTTGATCTGTGCAGCCTCCCAATAAACAAACAACCCACGGCCTGTATTTCATTTGCTTGCAGCAGCAGTTTCTACCAGTGGCGCTAGCAATCTCCCTTCCCACGAGAGAACAGTCTCTTTCCCTGCCTCTCAGCTGCCTGGGTGCGCTAGGCAGGACTCTCTCTGCTGGAGGACCTAGGTGCTGGTGAGGTTGTGGGCGAACCTAATTGATGAGATGCAGACACGTGGGCATCCATTAGCCCCGATTGGCCTGCACAGCAGTTCCGTAATATCCCTGGACTCCACCGTGGGTAGCAGCTCTGTGGTGACCACATGACGAACACCTAATAGACAGGCATGCAGGAATGCACCTGGTGAAGGCTAATGGGTGCTATCGTCTTGTTTGATTCCACCCTTAGAGACAATACTTCTGTTAATGCAGCCTAAAACAGTGTTCACCTTTTTAGCTGCTGCATCCCATTGTTGACTCTTATTTAGTCTATCTACTGTACCTCCAATTCATTCTTGTTTATCGTAAAACTTAAAGTGCTGTGCCAGCATAAGCCCTCTTGAAATGAGTGGGGCTAACACCAGTGTAGCTGTTCAAGAACTGGAGCCATAATCATTAAATAGGCTCTGATCCTCAAACTGCTCTGCTGGTTGAAGCTCTGTTTATCTCAAAGAATGGTGCTGTACTTAGGCTGGATTCAGACGTGTGCTTAAATCGCACAGCTGCCTCGGCGGCATCGTGCGATTTAAAGAACCCCGCACTTCCGGGTTGGTGTGAATGCGGTGAGTGCGCACATTTCCACCTAGCCTGAATGTTTGGAGCGCGGTTTGAAAAGCTGCTCTGAGCAACTTTTCAAACCGTGCTCCAAATATTCAGGCTAAGTGGAAATGTGTGCGCTCAGCGCATTCACACCAACCCGGAAGTGCGGGGTTCTTTAAATCGCACGATGCCGCCGAGGCAGCTGTGCGATTTAAACACATGTCTAGGAACCATGACATCTTGTTCTTGAGCCTCTCAAAGCACTTCCCAAACACTGATTAATTCTCAAAACACTGACATGAGGTTGATATTTTATTAAGGCAGAAATAGATTTGACAATCTAAAATGTCCAAAACTCTTGAGTCACATGTCCCACAACTATAAGCTTAAAATAAGAGATTAAAAATATCATAATAAAATTATTAATATTGGTATTCAGAAAATTCTTCTATACAACCATAAAGGCCAAAAACAGTTTTTGTTGTAATGGCAACTGAGATTCTCATAATGTTATCGAATTTCAGATTTTAGACTTTTATAAATCCCTAAAATTGCAAGTGTATAAAGAGCATGGTTGTCATTTTGGTCTCAAATGTAAGAGACAGGGACAAAGTAGTCCAGATATATTTTACGAGACCCTCTTCTTTTGGAGAGAGGTCCTCAGGCATCAACAGTTCTGACTTTTACATGCATAAGGAAGAGCTCTGTCTGGCTCAAAAGCTTGAATTCTCTTACCCATAAAAGTTGGCCCGATAAAAGATATCATCTGAAATACTTTGTCTCCATCTCAGTAAATTGTTACTCACCCCAAAAATGAACAGGACTCACATCTGTACTGAAAGCCGGTGCCAACAGCCATCTAAAGATCATGTTGTAACCCTATCCAATGAACCTGGAAGGGACTTGGATGATCTGGTCAACATAGTGTATCTGGATTTTCAGAAAGCACTTGACAGGGTCCCTCATGAGACACTTTTGGGAAAACTAAGTAGTCATGGGATGAGAGGCAGTGTGCTGTTATGGATCAGAAACTGGCTAAAAGACAGGAACAAGAGGTGGGACTAAATGATCAGTTTTCACAATGAAGAGAAGTAAATAGCAGAGTGCCATAGGAGACTGTATTAGGGCGGGTGTTGTTTAATATATTTATTAATGGTCTGGAAATGGGGATAAAGAGTGAAGTGACCAAAACTGTATATGACACAAAGTTATTCAAGATAATTAAAGCCCTAGTTTGAATGTCTTCCGGGGGCAGTGCGAGACCTTTTTATTTGCCCAGGCATTCAATGGGCAGAGATAGACTGGTGATGGGGTGTTTTTAGTTTTGTAGGGTTTTAATTATTTATTTTACATTTGTATTTTATACGTGTTTGTGGGCCTTGCGTGGTTGCATCTTGTTTAAAAACACCCTGTGTGGATGAGAGGGAAAGGATATCTCCCTATTTGCCTTGTTTCTTGAATACGACTTCTGAAACATCTGGTACTGGCCACTGCCCCAAACAAGTTCTGAGGCTCAACGTACTGGGGGGTCTGGCATGAACCAATATGGCAGCTCTTTTCTTCTCAAAATATCAATAATAATTCTGATATTGTTTCTATACCACCACCAGTTAATCTGCATATTTAAGGAGCTAATGAAGTCTTGCAAGATGGCATCTTTAAGAACAAAAATTGTGAATTTTGCCAAGCTTTGTTGAAGAATATTAGAGATGTTCCAGTACCAAACCTAAAAGGTAAACTAGCAGCTCGGTAGAAGGAGGAGTTGCACTAGCAGAGGTAAGTGAGAATTGGGCTGCCCATGCTTTAAATCAATTTTAGCTACTAACTATCAGCAATTCTGGTAGTATAGTTCAGCAACCTAGTTCTGATGGTTCTACCGCTTTGACTTTGCAATATAGATTTTTTTATCCCACCCTATCTGTTAGGCTCAGGGTGACTTACAATTCTTTTAACTTATTAACAGTAACATTAACTAATTAATTCAACTCTTAATCCTTACAACAACCCTCTGAGGTAGGTTAGGCTGAGAGATCTAGGCCCAAGGTCACCCAGTAAGTTTATGACTAAGGTGAGACTTGAACCAGGGGCCTTCCCCTACCTCCTGGTCTAAGTACTGCACTCTTAACCACTACACCACACTAGCTCAATATAGTTTAATTACAACAAGACTAGTGAAAAACAATATAAAATAATATTAATTACTCCACATAAGAAAACTACAGGAGGCAGGTTAAAAACTGCAGCTTTGCAATTATTTTGCATGAATAAATCAGTGGTTTTGAGCATCAGATCTGTTTTGGCATACAAGAATTACTATGGATGATACAGGAGCAGCGTATTGGTGGCTCGATCCTGAACTGTCCTGAGCAGCCCCAATAGGAATGGGAGCTGAGGGTACTTAGTGCTTTCCAAGGGAGGATCCTTTAGTGCTCTTTGAAAGGTTTAGAAATAGGAATTTAGACCAATGCCAAATCTAATCTCGACTCCTGCCTCCAATAGTACACAATACTAGGTTCTCAGAAACAATCACTCATAACCATTCTCATTTATCAACTGTCTGATTCCTTGAAGAAGTGTATTCCTTGTGCATTTTTAATCACAGCTAATGCAATTATGGGTGATTTCAGACGTAACGGGGCCCATTGGCCCCGTACCGAAATCACCCTGTTCATTCCCCGCCGGGGTCACCCCGGCACGCCGCAACAGACGTGCCGGGGGGATCCCAGCGGGGAATCTGGGAGGGGGCGGGGGCGCAGCGTGCGGCCACACGGCCCCGCCCCCTCCACGCTCCCGCCGCCTGCCCTCCGGGGAGACGGGCGGTCGGTGGGGCCAATGAGGCCGCCACGTCTGGCCGAATGCGCCATGGCCCGGGATCCCGCCGGTGATCCCGGGCCGTGGCGAGCGGCCAGACGTGACTTTTCATTGATCACGGGTGGGGATATCTTTCACCACGCGTCCACGGGAATTGGTTCGGCTAGCCCGGGAAGTGTGGTTGGAATTGGCCCCGCGCGGGTGTTCACCGTGGTGAACATCTGGCGGCCGCGAACAGACGTTCACACTGCCTTGGCCCCGCCATGGGGTTCTCCGTGGTTCACTGTGGTTCAGCGTGATCCCGTCACGTCTGAAATCACCCTATGTCTAAGCTCTTTTTGGAATCCCACTAGGGTCTTAGGCTCTGTTAAAACAGGTATCAATGGGGCAAGAGGTCAATGGGGGTAGTGGATGCAGGTAAGCTAGAAGAGAGGGCTAGTGAGCTGCATTTTAAAAGACAGGGTCAGTAGAACAGAGGGTGACAGAGACAGACACACATTGCTTGAGATTGCACCAGCCAAGCATCTGCGTTAGCAGAAGAGAGAAGAGTGTGGGAGACTGAGGAGACACAAATTCACAGAGTATGTTTAAGAGATACAATGAATGAGAGAGACAGGGGCCCTATCCAGAAAGGGCTTTGAACTTACGGTACACACAATGTAGGCTACACAATTCAGTTTACAAGTTTTGTAACCATCCCTACACCTTCTAATATTAGTTTTCACAAGTGCCAAGTCTCATCTGCAATGTGTTTGCTAAAATAGTTCATGTCTGGAATTCTTCCACTTTAATCAAAGATTCAAGGATGAAGAATATAGTGTTGATATTTTCAGCAAAAATTGAGAGCAAAGAAATTAAATCATGATTTGGCCTAACAAAAACTGCTGTGAAAAGAATTGAAAATATAATTATTTGTCCCATAGTTGTTTGGGTTGGTTTTTTATAATTTTTTTGTTTAGTCCTTTTTTTTCCCTTTTTCTTTTTTAACTGATTGCAAACTGATGTGTTAAGCATGATGAGAGAGGTATTAAAACGTAATACAAGTACTGGGGAAAAAACCTTTGGACTATAAACAATATTTAAAATAGGTCATTTTTGTTTTTCAGCCGACATAGATCTTTTTTGAATATTGATCCCACTTCTATTTTGTAATAGGCTCATCATTCAAATTCAGCAAGTTACTTGTTATCAGCTTTGGGCTATAGCCCTGTAGCGGAAGTAGGATCCTGTTGGATCTGGGGTATCCAACAACCCTCTCACAGAAGCAGGAGAACAGGACTTGATAGGCCTGTGTCTGTTCCCACAATAATTTGTAGAAGCAGATTTGTTTCCAGCATCTTCCTGTCTGGGCTGGGATTTGCACTGTAAGTGGGAGGACAGGACACTGTCTTACTCCCTGCTGATCAGCTGATTTTAAGACATACTTAATAAGAACATAAGACATGCCATACTGGATCAGACCAATGGTCCATCCAACCAAATCATCATCATCATCATCGTTTATTGGCATGACCATTGGTCATTGCCCAGAAAATAAAATAAAGATACATAAATACAGGGACGTAAATAGACAGAGCCATGTACCTCCTACAATAGACATATCAGTTACGGGAATCAAGTAATATCAAATATAACAGTGCAAAAAACACAATACACAGTAAAACAATAGATAATACAATCCCCTGAAGGTCCTCCCAATCTCCCATAAGAGTCAACCAGCCAGTATATGATTTCATTCTTAGCTCTGAAGACCTCCCAGGATTTTGGCACTTGTACCCCGAAAACAAAGGAAATTTTCCTTCATTAGAAAAGCCTGTAGAAGAAACTTTGCTACCCTAGCTGAAATCTCTGGGGTAACGTCTCCAAGCAAATATTTTTCTAATTCAAATGTTGTTCTGCCTGGGAGCTTTCTTAAATATTGTGCTAACCAGAGTTCCCTTAAAGGGTCATATAATCTGCAGCTGATCAAAATATACACAACAGATTCAACTTCAGAGTTGTCAAAGGGACAAAGTCTTTGGCCAAAAGGGATAGCAGCAAAGCAACCCTCCAGCACCCTTGTTGGAAGAGCATTTACCCTAGCTGTGAAAAAAAGAGATCTTTCCCTGAAAGAAGATAGCAAACCCAAATAGGAGGCCAAGGTCCCCTTTTGGGGGGGGGGGGGGGGGGGGGAGACAAAAGTAGTTGTTTAACGAACTAAAATTTGTCACTAAGGCTAGGTCTCCCTGCCTATCTAAATCCTCCAGACGCAAAAGTATCTCAGCCTTAGCATCTTCAAAAGATTTATTCAAAAAATAAAGGGATGAAAATCCTATATGACTTAAAATATCCAGCACAGTCTTTCGCCAGGGACTCAAGAAATTATCCTGATGGAAATAATTAATCAAGGATCCCTGAGGAGCATTCTCCGTCCTTAGCCATAACACCAGAGCTTGAGTCCGCACTAAACATTGTAAAGAAAATTGGCCCAATTCGAGCCTCAGGACAGCCGTAGGAATAGAATTTATTGTCTTCAATAAGGTTCAAGAAAATTTGGCCTGTACTGGCTCCAGCTTATCTTCCAGGGGGAGGGCCCACACAGCCGCCCCATACAGTAGTTGGGCCACCACCTTGGAGTTGAAGACTAACAGCTGGGGCAACAACCCCCCTTTTAGAAGAGTAAAAAAACTGTAGAATAGCTGCCGAGGGACCCTTTGCTCTTTGTGAGGCGTACTTTAAATGATAGTTCCACCCCCCTTTCGAAGAGAAAATCACTCCCAGATATTTGTACCAACTCACCTGTTCAACAGAACGATCCTTAATATGCCAAAGGAATTTGACCTGAGCCCTTGAAAAAAAAAACAACTTTGGATTTGTTATAGTTTATAAGTAGATGATTTAAATCACAATAGACAGCCAGGGCTGCCAGCTGTCTTTTAAGGCCCACACGGGTCTGTGACAGCAACATGGCATCGTCAGCATATAGCATGCAGCCTATATGATAAGACACCAATTTAGGGGGATGAAATTCCTGAGAGGTCAGAGTAGGGATAAGATCATTAATGGAAATATTAAACAAGGATGGGGCCAACAAATATCCTTGTCTTACCCAGAAGTAGAAACTATATCATTAGTGAGAGATCCCATCTCATCATATCTAATAGCCAACGTAGAATTGGCATGTAAGGCTTTAATCAAAAAAAGCAGACGATACTCAATATGCAGTGCCTCCAATTTCCTCCAAAGAATTCCCCGGTCAATAAGGTCAAAAGCTGATCGAAGATCAATAAATGCCACGAACAATTGATGGTTTACTTTGGTATACTTGCTAATTAGGTGATACAGAACTAGACAATGGTCAGTAGTCGAGCGGCCAGGTTGAAAGCCAGCCTGCTCCGGTCGTAAGATTTTCTGCTCAGCCATCCAACCATTCAAACGTAACGACAAATACTTGGCATATAGTTTGCCAATAATGGACAGCAAGCTAATGAGGTGATAATTTTCTGGCTTTCCTCTATCACCCCTTTTATATATTGGATTACAATAGCCCTACCCCAATCCATTGGAACTATTCCTGTCTTATTGATAGTATTGAAGAGGGCTACCAAAATAGGGATCCACCAGTCCCTGAATCTCTTAATAAATTCCAAAGTAATGAGGTCATATCCAGGCGCCTTCTTGTTTCTACAGGAATCAATCAGATCCGACATTTCCTGCGCAGTGACAGGAGACCATTCCACCTCACCCCGGGGTATGGCCCTCTCTACTGGAGTCCTGTCGGAACACGGGACACGAGAGAAAAGGGTCCCGTAATAATCTTCCCAGGTCGTAGCTGGTATAGGGAAAACCCTCGATCTTACTTCCGCCCGGATAGAACTGTTTACGATCTTCCAGAAAGTCTCCGAATCCCCAGTCTGCTGCCCCAATAAGTGTATCCCATCTGTTCTTAAAAAAACCCATTCTCTTATCCTTAAGCAGTTGTTTATACCAGAGTTTAGCTTCAAAGAAACCATGAGGTAGCTCAAATAGTCCCTGCTCCCAAGCTTTCCTGCCCATATTCTGGAGCTCCTTCTTTAGATTATAACAGTCTGCATCATACCAGGAATGAGATCTAAAGACCTGGCCATCAGCAGGAGCTATCTGCGTCCTCCCCTCTAGGGCAGGATGCAGAAGTAACATAAGAGATACAAACACCTCTACCATGACTGTATCATTCTCTAGGGCGGAAGCCCTATTGAAAAGCTCCTGACATTGAACTGAGTTAAGAAGAGCATCCAGACTTTGTACCAGATCCTCATTCCAGGGTTTCCTTTTATATATTCCATAGGAACTAACTGAGGCAATCTGAGACACAGGTAAAGTATAGGACATCCACCTTCGGTTAAGCCTAATTTTCAGCGACAAAGTAAGTGATCACTGTTAACAATGAAGTTTACCAAGAAATCCTGAATATATGGAAGAGCATTACATGTCACCATTAGGTAATCTGTAACGCTCCTCCCTTGGTGTCCGATAAAGGTAAAAGAACCTTCAAAATCATTTGGAAAGGATCCATTTAGAAGCTGCAAATTTAGACTCAATAACATCTTAGCCAGACTGATACCATTTTCATTAATCCAAGTATCCTGGGATAATCTTGTTCTATATGTAAAAGAGGGGATACAATAGAGTTTAAGGGCCTCATCACATGATCACAAACGGGCATTGAAATCGCCGGCCATAAACAACATGGCTGAAGGGTAGTCCAATAACAGCTTCTCAGTGAACCCTTCAAGTTTCATCCAGAATTTCGCGTTGAAAGAGTCTGCATTAGCTGGTGGGATATAAACTGATACAAAAATAAGAATAAAACTAGTAAACTGAAGGACCAACCCCAGCGCAATAGGAGGCAGCTTTGCCACTTCCAATACAGCAGCCTTTAAATTTTCAGACATAAGGCAGGCAATCCCCCTCCTGGGATGACCCCGAGCCCTTATGGATACAGCAGGTATAGCATAGGAAGAAAAACCCTCCAACCTTGGAGGTTCTTTCATCCAGGTCTCCTGGAGCAATACAACATGAAACCTAGAAAGAAACTCCACAAAAGATTTATCACTAATCTGGTTTATCCAACCTGCTGTATTCTAGGAACATAGAGAAAAAAAATCAGATTCCAAAGGGTCCCCAAGTCAGGAAGTTGCCCCAGCCCCCTCCTCCTTCCAAAAAACTCCAGGAGAGTCTGGTGGAGTACAAAATTGTGATAGTCCAGAAGGATTCCCAGGAAACTTATCTGACTCCGATCCCTGGGCCGAGGACAGCACATCAATCCCTTCCTCAGCAGAAGTCCTATGCAAGGAAGCTCTACGTTGCCCTATTTCCACAGTCAGAGAATTAGATGAGTGAACAAAATTTGTGCCCACCTCCATGGCAAATTCCTCAGCCTCAGATTGCTCAGTAGCTAATAGGGCTGAAACAGAAACAGGACCCAGAGGGTTCCGAGGGAAAATTAGGCATTTTAAAGGGCTGGGCAAAATCCAAAAGACGCTGGTTTATATGAGTAGGAGCTTTAGATCGTTTGGACACTCTGGATTTAGGTGGTACAGATTTATCCGCCAACTACCCTTTTGTAAGGGGTTAAGACAAGAGGGCCTACTACTAAAGCATCTTTTGGTCAAAACTGGACGGGCTCATGGTGCAGATAATAGGGGAGTAACATAGGGATTCAAAAAAACTTCATTACAAATAACACCCCAAGACTGTAATAGGGGAAAGTACTCCAAAATCCTCTGCACAATCCTAGAGGTCTTAAAATGAACAATTAAGTGCTGGAACTTGCCACTAGTAGACAGTCTCTGTATATGGCCAAATTGCCAGAGGGGGAATTTGACACGTAATATATTGTGTAGATACTTCTGTATAGAAAACTTAGTGTTCCAGCTTGGAAAAAAGCCAGTTGGCAGTGGAAAACTTTTTAAGGAGACTGCTCTGCCATTTATCTGTAAATGATTTACATCAAACCTCCTATCATTACATCTTACAGAAGCCCCCCCCCCCCAGGTTTATCATTCCTTGGCAGCACCCTATGGTCTACCAAAGGGCACCCCAGGGAGGAAATAGATAAATGTTTACTTGCCATGGGGCTAATTCCCTTATTGGGAATATTCCTCTCCAAGTTATTAGACAGAGCTAAATCTCGTGCTTTAACCATGGTCAGTAACCACCTGTAAATGAGATTTCTGATTATCCAACAAAATAATGATTTTAGTCAACTGTGCGCTTAATTGTTTAAGCATATCTCCAATCAAAAAAGATTGCGAACCCCAAAGTTCAAAGAGATTGGAGGAGTTCCCACCAGCCTCACTACCAGGGGAAGCTACTTCAAAAGAAGAACTAAACACAGAAGAGTCTTTGCACCCCTTCTTCGTCAGTCTCTTGGGCCGAGCCCCTGGAGACTTAAGCAGGGAAGATGATAAAGCAGTGTCACCAGTCCTGGGAGGGTTAGGCATAAAAGAGTCTAGACGGAGTTGCTTGTATTGTGCTTTTTCGCTCCCTTGTCTCCTCTTGTTCATCCTGATCAGTTTAAAAGGCTTGGCCACAACCAGGAAGCCAGAACCCAAAAGCGGCAGGATAACTGGTCACAGAAAAAAATCCCACAGAGAAACCTAAAGCAGAGGCCGACCCGCGTATGGATATATATACATCCCATGTATATGGAATGGGGGGGGGGGGAATCACAAATAGAAGAGGAGTCTGTAGCGAAATACATACATTACATACTCAATGAGTCTGTACAGTGCATAACAAGGTTTCAGTTTATGTTTTAAGTTTCATTTCATTACAAAAATGAAATGAAACTTAAAGCAATCTAAAAATCCTACTCAACGCCTGCTGTTCAGGAACAGTGACTAGATCAGAAGGTGTTGGGAAGGGGGGAGGCAGATAATTAGTTTAGTTTCTTGCAAGCCTCTCCAACCCTGGTGCCTGGAAGTCTGCTCCTCAGTGACTGACACCTTCCTGTAGTGTTTGACCTTCCAGTGAACCTTTTTTTGTCACCCGAACGCGATCTGAACTGACCGAACTGTTCGGCCACTTCGCCGTTCGGTGTTCGGTTTGTTCGGGTTCGGGTTCGAGTTCGGTCATCCAAACAGGCCGAGTTTGGGCCGAACTCCGAACTGCCGAACTGCATTTGCCCATCCCTAGTTAGTATTCAGTTTGTTAATTTGTCCTAGAACATCCTCCAACATCACATTGATTTGTAACAGCTCTTCCAATTCCTCGCCCACAAAGCAAGGATCTGGCATGGGTACTTCCCCAAAATCCTCCGCAGTGAAGACCGATACAAAGAACTCATTCAGCTTCTCTGCAATGTCCTTATCCTCCCTGAGCGCCCCTTTTACTTCCTTGTCATCTAATGGCCCAACTGACTCCCTAGCAGGCTTCTTGCTTCTGATGTATTTTTCAAGTTTTTGTTGCTTGTTTTTGCCTCTTTAGCAAGCCTCCCTTCCAAATCTCTCTTGGCCTGCCACAGGGGCGGTTTTAGCTGCAGGACATCTGGGGCACTGCCCCTACGGCCAGTCTATCACCCAAACTACTTTTTAAATTAAAAAAAAAAGCTTTAAACTAAAATCTCCTGTCCCCTGCAGTCCACCCGTTCACCTGAGGGAGTCCTCTGTTGCCGGTGTCCTGAGTGGCGCTGCTTGCACTGAACTTCCGGGTTCTAGGATTCTTGCGCATGCGCGAGCTTGGGCTCTTGCTTGCGCATGCGTGAACACCGCTGGGAATCCCCTGTCTGAAGTCCTGCAGCTTGCTTTGCTGAAGTTCTCGCTCCTGCTTCCGCCTTCCAATCCTGATTGGTCCCAGGGGGCAGGGATCAGCAGCAGCTCAGCCAGTAGGCTGTCCTGAGTCCCGATGCGACACGAGGGGGAGTGGGGAGTTGGGAAAGGACGCAGCCACACCACTCAGACATGGCATGGGACTCACAGATGGGAGCCCTTAAGGACAAAATTAATAGGAGCGCGGATTGGGCAGCTCGCTGTGCCATCCAGTGCATTCCTCAGCATGCCAGCTGCCGGTAGGGGCACTCTTCAATTGCAGGCAATGGAGGCAGAAGCGGCAGCGGGAAAATTCAATATGGGCTGTGGCCACTTGCACCCGGGGAGGGAGGGGTGACTCGGGGACGGGGAGAGAGCCGCCATGATGTGTGTGTGTGAGACAGTGTGAGTCTGATTGGCCGGTGGAACAGCGGGGGGGGGGGGGAGAGTGTGTGGACACAGTGCTTGTTGTGATTTTTAAATTGCAGACAGAGAGTGAGTCTCTGAGCGCAGGCTTTCTTCTCACGTGGTGTATGGGGTGGTGCCTGCTGCAGAGAGCCTATATAAACGACCACAAAGGCGCTGCCATTTTATCTCTCAGAGCGACTACTGGTGTGGTAACTTCTTGAGAGAGTTTGGTTGTGGTTGGACTTGGTCTGGCCATCTGGCTGAAAAAACTACAAATCCCAACCCATTCTTCAGGATCATATATTATTATTCTTAACTTTAACTACCTGTTAGTTAGATTAGTTAGGGTGTGTAAGTATTTTATTATTTTTAAATTAATAATTATCTCAAGGAAGCAAGTTAGGGTAGGTAGTGTAGTTTGCTTGTGTGCTCTACCACGGCACCCACTTGGCACTGCCGAGTGGGTCCTCATCATCATTGAAGAACCCAAATCCAATTCATCTTGTCCTCGCTTGAGTGGGAAGAAGACCCTGCACTAGCGGTGAGTACGTTGGGGACCCGGGGTGGTGGGGGACTTGTCTTGGGAGGAGGGGGGGTGTCAGTGATCAGTATGTTTTAATTATGAATTGTGAATTTAATTAATTGTGAATTTATTAATTTTATTATCAATTATGAGATATGCAGGTTCCAGGGCTGCATTAGAACCAATGCAGCCCTGCAACCTGTGTATATCATATCTGCCTTCTAAAAACAGTTCAAAGCCAGCCTTGATTCTGTGTGTGTGTTGTGAGCTGCTGCTCTCTGAGCTGGGGGAGGGGAGGGGTCGGGGGTGCACTGAGCGACATGATGGGGGGAGACGTCATCAGAGGAGACGTGATGTTCCACCTCCAACGGGAATCGTGATCCACTGTGGTGGAAATGATGTGGGCGACTTCACTGGTGTAGAGTTGGCAATTGCCATGAGACGTGATCTGCGCCGTATTATTGGCTCCTTTTCAAGGAGCAACATCTTGGTGTCATTTAATTGAAAGAGTAGTCAATAGGAATGCAAGGCCAAGCCCGACTGATTCTGCTGCACTTCGTCAAAGAAATGTGAACAGACTAGTGGATGCTTTTCTGCATCAGGAAAGGAGGGCTACTTCAATCTGGCATAGGTTCTCGAAACATCAGCTATCCCTGTATGACGTTGACGGAGTCCATCTATCAAGAGTGGGACAGTTATGTTTCTTTCAAGAACTCTGAGAAAGCATTAGTCAACACATTTGAAGACTGTAGCACTGTATGCATACTATGTAAGTTAATGAAGGCTCAAATTGATTGTCTCAGATGATTTCCTCTTGTCCCTAAAAAGAAAAGGGTAAATATTACAAGAAAGGTTTCTAAATAAAGTATTCAATAAATTGTGTTTTTTTACTGTCTCGGTTAACTTTTGCATGGGACAATGGATTACATAGAAAGGATCGGTTTGCATATGTGAAATTAACTAGTTTTTTTCTTCACACATTAAGACATCATTTTAAAGTGAGGGACAAAAGGAAAGGTTGGGGAGGAATGTTAATATCTTTGAGAGAGTGTTGCTAGTGCCAAATCCCCATCTTTTCATCTTTTTTTTCTTCTCAGAGGCAACACTTCAAAAATGAATACTGTGGATGCTCTTCTCGCGAAGCCATTCACCACGTTGACTTATGAAGAGAAACTGCAGATCAAAGACATGGGACCTCTCTGTCCAGAACTGCAAATCGAACAAGCTGCACAGGACAGAGGGAAAGGCTATACACGCCGGTTCCACACATCCTGGTACGAGAAGTTCTGGTGGCTATGTGGCAGTGTTTCCAGGAAGTCGTTGTTCTGTTTTCCTTGCCTGCTTCTTGGTGGTGATGCAGCATGGACAAAGACAGGTGTCAAGGACACTAAGCACCTATCTGAGAAGGCAAAGAAGCACGATTCTTGTAAAAGCCACCTTGACAACTGCCTAAACCTGTCACAGTTGGGAAAAGCAAACATCGCCGAGAGACTCAACGAGGGGTACCGTGTGGCTCTAAGGAAACACAATGAGGACGTCGATCGAAATAGATACATCCTCTTCAGGATAATAGACTGCATAAAGTTCTGTGGTGCACATGAATTGGCACTACGTGGACATGACGAAAGCGAGGGATCTGTCAATCCAGTGTTTTTTTGAGGTGCGATAGATCTACTTGCCACAGCTGACAGTACGCTACAGCAACATTTGAAGACTGAAACTGTCTTCAAGGGCACTTCGAAAACCGTGCAGAACGAACTCCTGGACTGCATGCTGCAAATTGCTCGAGACCACATAATAACCAAAATAAAAAATGCAGATTTTGTGGCTATCGAAGCTGATGACACCACAGATGTCTCAACCGTCTGCCAGTCTGTCATGATTTTCCACTACATTGATGGCAGGGGTTCAACCGTGGAACATTTTTTCAGCTTCACACACTTGACAGACTCCCATGCAGAAACAATCACTGAGTCCTTGCTTGAAAACCTCAGTGCTGCTCTCCCAAGAGACTCTGACAAGCAAAAACTCATAGCTCAGAGCTACGATGGAGCGAGCGTGATGTGTGGAGAGCATGGTGGAGTCCAGAGGAAGATACAGGATGTGTACCCCAACACACACTTCGTTCACTGTTTCACCCATCAGCTGAACCTTATTGTGCAGCAAGCCGTATCCCAAATAAGACAAGTAAGGATTTTCTTCCAAAGTCTGTCTGGTATCCCTGCTTTCTTCAGCTCTTCTCCAAAACGGACTGAAGTTCTGGATGCGGTGGTGAAGAGAAGGCTCCCCAAAGTCACGAAAACATGCTGGAACTTCAGTGTGCGGACAGTCGAGGTCATATATGAGCACAGAGAGGACCTGGTTGAGTGCTTTGAACAAATATGACTAGATAGTCATGATGCCAAGACTGGTATTGAGGCCAGGTCATACATGACCATGTTGGAATCTGATGGGGAGTTCCTCTACTTCTTGTCCTTGTTCCACAGAATCATGCCGCACGTGGACATACTTTACAAGGAGCTCCAAAAAGAAAACATTGACTCTCTCGGTATTCAGAGATATACCACTGACTTCGTAAGAGTCCTCAATAAAGTGAGGGACTCCATTGGAACTCTACGCTCGGAGCTGCCAGAGAATGCTCGGATGCACAGAAGTGTGCCTAGCATGGACACGCTAGAGCAGATCGCTGTGGAAGCGTGTGATATTATAATCTCACATGCACATGACAGATTTCAATTCACGAAACATCTGGAGAGTGCAACTTTGGTGCAGGGCACTTTGTTTCAAAGGCACAGTGAACGCTTTCCCATCCAAGCCTTTAATGCGGCAACGTAAGCCTACCCAATGCTGGAGCAAGACCGACTGAGGAGTGAGCTTGGGACTTTGTATGACTGGTCAGAATTCCATTCTGCCAAAGATGCCTCTGCTGTACTTGCTGTGTTGACCGAGGACAACTTGGACAAATCTTTCTCAGAGGTGTTTAAACTGCTGAAGATTGTCATGACAACGCCTCTCACAACTGTTGAAGCGGAACGAAGCTTCTCAGCTCTAAAAAGAATATAAACCTTTCTGAAAAGTACCATGACAGAGGACCGTCTGAGTGCTCTAGCAATGCTGTCTATTGAGCAAGCCATGGTGAGGGACATTCCAGACTTCAACAACAAAACAATAGATCTGTTTGCACAATGCAAGGAAAAACGAGCAAATTTCCAGTACAGGTGCTGAACAGATCTGAAGATGATCTAATCTGGACAGTGGCACGCACAATCAGAAGACCTGTGCTCCATCCATCACGCTCCAGCCTGCATGGTCTTTGTCCTGATTAGGGAGACCCATGCCAACGTGGACGCTGCACCCAAGTAAAGAGGTGATGATCTGGACTCTCCATTGCATGAAGACTAGAAGGAGGAGAGACCCACAAAATGAGAAGACCGGTTCTGCATCCATCCAGCCTGCATGGTCTTTGTCCTGATTAGGGAGACCCATGCCAACGTGGACGCTGCACGCAAGTAATTCTTTCCGGGCTTCTTCGAGGACAGAGCACAGACAGGAAGACCAATTGCGCTGCAGAACCACCACCATGAATAAACCCAGCACCCAAAGGGCACCACGTGACAGCAATGGCACACAAGGCAGAGGGAGGCATTTCTGGCAGCTGCGAGTGCGAGGATGAGAACCAGCAGAGGACATCCCACGGTAAAGATAAGTATGATTCCTTCTTAAGTATTAAAAATTGAGTTAAAAATTTAGGTCTTAAGTTACAGTTAAACTGTAAACAGTTTTAACAGTTTAACACTAATGAGATTTCTTTAGAGTTGTTGGCCAAATTTAGTTTAGAAGTAGTTTAGAAATGCGTTAGAAATTAGAAAACATTTGGCCCTAATGTAGTTTGGAAGTAGATTTAGTTTACAGGTATGCACTAGCACTTTGTTGCTCACTCTATGTCACCACCCTGGCCCTGCCCCTGCCCCCAAGGAGAGGTACAGTGGGTATTCATTGGGGGCAGGGGCATGCCCGCAGCCAGGGCAGGGACACAGAGCCACAAAGTCCATAGAACAAAAGGGATAAATAGTTGTTAGGGTTCCTTAAAATTGTTAGTGCTAATGTAGTGTAGATGTAGTTAGTTATTAAGACTAGGAAGCTTGGGGCCTGCCCCTGCCCCCAAGGAGAGGTACAGTGGGCATTCATTGGGTGAAAACAGACATGACGCTAACCACCCTTTAACTACCCTTGGTGGTTATTTATGCATGTTGCAGGGCTGTATTGGTGCCCTATGCAGCCCTGCAACATGCATAAATAACCACCAAGGGTGGTTAAAGGGTGGCTAGCGTCATGTCTGTTTTCACCCATTGGGAGAGGGTGGAACCTCTCCTTGGGGGCAGGGGCATGCCTGTGGCCGGGGCACACCCTAAAGTCTTAGGGCACCCCCAACAAACCATGTGGGCTCTAGAACCACAGCCATAGGGGCCTCTACACCAACTGGGCCCACCACTACTGTGCTTCCAGATGCAGTGTTTGACTTTAGGAGTTACAGGGCTTCTATAGGTCCAATGAAGCCTGAGGTCACACTATGTCTAGAGGCCTCAACAAGACCAGCTGTGGGACCTGAACAGTGAATGGACTGGGACCTTACCCTAGAAAACTATCGACAGCCAAGGACAGCATGAAAACGAAGAGTGTTCAGGATAATGGTAAGTGACAGCATAGGGATTGGGAGGGTCCTGGACCTCTTCTTTCGGGGAGAGGCCCACAAAGAAGCAAAATTAAAAATGTCATTCAAAATGCAAACAACTAAATTAATTTGCTTCTTTTTTCTATCCAGTTTGTCTGAGATCTGGCATGATTCCACACCTCGCCTTGCTTTCCTTGTGAACAGAGGAGAAAGTAGGTAGGAGCACGGCAGAAGAGAAGGCTGCAAACAACAAGGAAACCCTTTCCCCCTGTCCCCCACTGAACCCATCTCTTCTCCCTTCCTCTTCTCGTGCTCCAAAACCAAACCCTTACCCTCCTATTTCTCCCCTGTCCTGTCTTTCTCTTCCCTTTCATTCTCTTCTGATTCGGCTTGTCACAGAACAGGGAGCTAACTCAGTCCTCCCAAGTTCTCCAAGCCAGAAGGAAGGCTTGTCCCAAAGCCTACACCTTCAGAAGACTGCAGGTGGCCAAGGATGCCATGAAAATCGAGGATTTGAGGGTTCAGGATAAAGGGAGGCGATGTCAATGTGATCTATTTTTTTTAACCTACTATGGTTAATTTGGACCCGGTGGGAAAGAGGGCATATAGGACCCCAGTAAGAGGGTTCTCTATTCCCCAGTGGCAGTGCGTCACACACCAGCATCCCAGCAGCATTAAATAATGTAATGACCATCCAGTGTTAACCCTGGGAACTCCTTGCTGCTGGGTTATGCAACGCCACAGTTGCCCTGGCTCCACCCACCATTGCCCTGACTCTGCCCACTGGCTTGCCGGCGGACCAGCCAGCCTTACTGCCCCTCCAAACTCAAAACCCACCAGCCACCCCTGGCCTGCCTTATTAACACTTTACATTTATGTTGCCAGTGTTTATGCTCTTTCATATCATTTTCATTGGGACTAGCCTTCCATTTCTTAAAGGATGCCTTTTTGGCTCTAATAGCCTCCTTCACCTCCCCATTTAGCCATAGTGGAAGACTTTTGGTCTTCCTGCTTCCTTTTACTGCTTCACCTTACTGACACATGGTGGCAACAGTTAACTGAACAGCCCCTGAAAGTTCAGTGAATAGAAACAGAATGGCACACACAATCAAGCCACTGGCTGCCATAGATTTCAATGACAAAAACCTAGCCCGGGAAGGTGAAGGCTTAGAGGCCTACGTGACAGACATAAGGGCTTTAGCAAGTTGCTTAACATGCAAGTTCAGAGAGCTGGAGGATTCGCTGATTAAAGATAGAATTGTGTGCGGCACTGGGGACAGACAGCTGAGGGAGCTATTGCTCCAGGATGGGGAACTGACCTTGACTAAGTGTCTGGACATAGTGTGGGTTGCGGAGACTGCCAAAGAGAGGATGAAAGTCCTAGGGCCACAAGCTGCTGACACGGTGCATGGGGTGCGGCAGAACAAGGCCATCAGTTAAACTAAGCGAAAGCAGAGAGAGGCTCAGTGCAGTGGGTGGCGCACCTAATGTGGGAAGCAGCATGAACTCATGAAAGAAAGATGCCCCGTATTTTGACAGCAATACAATGCGTGCAATAAAATGAATAATTTCAGTAGTATGTCCAGGGCATCTTGCCAGGAAAAACAGGTACAACTAATGTGGGAGGAGGAGGCAGGAGCCTCATCAGATAGCGAGGAAGATGATGCGGACGTGATGACCATTACAATGATGCCACGCCCACACTGCTAGGTTAGGTATGGGAAGGATGGGAAGATGCCCACGGACACAGGAAGGGGTCCCACAATCACCACACTCAGTACTATTCCCGTGTAACCACGGGGTTCCACTCACTGGAAGGAGGAAAAACACACCTCAGGATAGTAGTTGGCCCTATACGTCCCAATCGGGGCAAGGTCTTATCATCATAGGAGGGGAGCTGGAACGCAGCCTTGAGTGGAACCCCTCCACACGTAGACCCACCACCAAGACACACCCCACTTACCCACCACCTCCTTGTACACAGTGCCCAGGTGGGAAGGAAGGAGGTGAATTCCGAGTGAAGGGCAACGGGGGAAGGATAGATTCCGGGTTCAGGGGATAGGACTTCAGCTCACTCAGGTGGAAGGGGGTAGGAGGGGGCCCGGACCTCAAGGGTAGGGAAACAGTGCTCCCACGTGCTCCACACCACACTCCTTTCACCCACTCACTCACACACTCTCACTCACTCCACAGATTCTCAGACTCCACTCTCTCTGTCAGAATAGTTCCAGTCAGTGACGCTCAGGGGCCAGTATCACAGCGCTGCTGTTCTCCGGCAGCATGTGAGTCCTGGTGGCATCCTTAAGTAGGGCTGGCCCTGCCCTGTTTGGCACGCAGCTGTGCTAAGCGGTGCAGTGTCTCAGCTGTTTCCTGCCTAGGGGCTGGGGGTGGAGCTTCAGCTCCCGTCTCCCCCGTTGCCTGTAGTGCCTGCTGCACCAGCCCTATTGGAACCGGCAAAGGTGCCTCCCCTCGATCCCGCCTCTCGCTGCTGGTATCTGTGTGTCGGTGGCCCAGATCTCTCCTGTGGACCTGGGCATGCCGCAAGTGGGCGCAGGCGCGGGCCCTGACAGCACCCCCATGTCCCCCCCCCACGCAGATGGCGCGGGCCGGGTTTCAGGGGGAAGCAGACGTGGAAGAAGCAAACCAAGCAAGGGGCGTGGACCACCAAGGCCAGCTCCCAGGAATGGTCTGTCAGGAGGTAGCCCTTCCAATCGATGAGGTAGGGCAAAACCCCCCAGATGATGCAGGAGTCCAAGATAGCACACACCTCAAAATCAGGGGTTGCATCCACATCACATAAAGGAGTAGAGGATGCCGGGATAGGAAAAAGCGGTGGGCATTAGGGTTTCAAAAGGGATACATGAAACACGGGGTGAATGTGCGCCCGAGGAGGCAGAGTTACCCGGTATGTGACCGGGTTAATCTGACTGGCAATGGGAAAAGGTTCTAAGTATTGGGTATTCAGTTTGGACGAAGGGCGGCTAGAGGGGTAGTGCCGCCGATCGACCCACACCAGGTCACTTGTTTGATACGCTGGGGCTGTCTGCCATCGACGATCCACCACCTGCTTATATTGTTGTCGTGCTTGTTGCAGCATCGCCGGGGTATGGGTATGCACCGGTTGAAGACGAGACAGTATGGCTCCAGCAGCCAGAACATCCAGGGCCAGGAATTCGGGAAACACTAGTCTAGGGTGAAAACCATAAGAGACATGGAAGGGGGATGTACCTATGGAGGCATTAGGGGAGTTATTATACACAAATTCAGCAAGGGATAGAAAGCTGACCCAATCGTCTTGTAAATAATCTATATAACATCGAAGGTATTGTTCCAGGGTCTGGTTGGTGCTTTCAACCTGGCCATTCGCTTGGGGGTGGTATGCCGTGGATGGGGCAAGTTTGACTCCTACTGCGGAAAAAAGGGCTCACCAGAAGCGGGCGATAAACTGTGACCCTCGATCAGATATGATGGTAATGGGGAGTCCATACAGCTGAACAACCTGCTGGAGGAACAGTTGCACCATCTGTTGCACTGTGGGTAGCCCTTTACAGGGGACAAAATGCCCCATCTTTGTAAATTGATCTACGATAACAAGAATCGCTGAGTACCCTTGGGACAGGGGCAGTTCCACAATAAAGTTGATATTGACTCGTTGCAATGGTCCTTGAGGTAAAGGGGCTAACTGGAGTAGGCCCATGAGGTGTCCTCGGCGTACCTTGGTACGGCAACAAGAGTCACAGCCTTGTACATATGCCTTCATATCTTTCCACATTGTCGGCCACCAGAAATGCCATTTCAGAAGATGCAGGGTATGCCACTGGCTGGGGTGCCCTGTCAATGGGGCGTCATGATGGCCCATAATATTTTCTGGCGAGCTGCATGGGGGATCACAAGGGTGTTGTTGTTCAGGGGTAAGTCGTTAGGGCCACGTGCCTCAGTCGAGTGCACCAGTTCTTTATTTACCAACCTTTTAAACTGGGCTGCAGTTATCCCTAATGCTGCAAACACTTTTTGGTCCAGAAGGGTCTCTCCTCGTAATGTGGCATCAGGGTTGGTGTCATAGCAGCGGGAAAGGGCATCCGCTAGTGTGTTCTGTTGTCCTGGACGATAGACCACTTGGAAGTGGAAACGAGCGAGGAAAAGGGCCCATCGGGCATGTCTTCCATTCATAATATGAGCGGTCTGTAAAAACACAAGATTTTTATGGTCTGTGATTACCTGCACCGGATGTGTGACTCCTTTGAGATAATGCCTCCAAACCTCGAAGGCTGTTTTGATTGCCAGAAGTTCTTGATCCAGAATTGTATAATTTAATTCCAACGAGCTCAGTTGACATGAGTAATAGGCACAGGGCAAGCGAGAGGAAGTCTCCATTTGAGGTTGAGATAAAACGGCCCCGATGGCAACACTGGAAGCATCTGTTTCCACGACAAAGGACAGGGTTGGATATTACAACACAGGAGCTTGTGCCTTTACCTGTTTAAATGCTCACTGTTGTTCAGGGTCCCAAACATATGCCTGCCCCTTTTTGAGCAGTTTGGTCAAGGGGGCAGTTATCACAGCATAGTTGACAACATATTGGCGATAATAATCGCGCTACCCAAGAAGTGCTGGAGGGGCTTCACCCCTTGCGGGGGTGGCCAGGTTACAGTGGCTCCCACCTTGTTTGGCTCCATCTGAATTCCCTGCAGAGAAATAATAAACCCCAGAAATGGAATAACCTGTTGGTGAAATGCACATTTCTGTATTTTACAATATAGATGATTTTGCATCAACCGAAGCAGGACATTACGTACGTGTTGCACATGTTCTTCTTTATTTCAGGAGTACACCAGGATATCGTCCAGGTAGGTGATCATATGGTGGTCCAGTACATCTCGGAAGATATCATTTATAAAGTGTTGGAAGGTGGCAGGAGCATTAGCGAGCCCATAGGGCATCACGAAGTATTCAAAGTGACCGTACCTTGTACGGAAGGCAGTTTTCCACTCATCTCCCTGCCTGATGCACAACAAATTATAGGCCCCTCGCAGGTCCAATTTTGTAAAGATGGTAGCTCCCTGTGATCGGTCTAGCAGTTCTGGGATCAGGAGTAAGGGGTACCTATTTTTAATAGTAATGGCATTACGTTCTGTATAGTCAATGCATGGCCTTACCCTGCCATCTTTTTAGGCACAAAAAACAGAGACCCCTCCCCCTCTGGGGGAGGTCGATGGTCTGATGAAGCCTTTAGCCAAGTTTCCATCTATATAAGTCTTTTAAAGTTTGGAGTTCGGGTCTGTAAAGGGCGTAGATCCTGCCCTAAGGTGGCGTGGTATCTGGCATTAAGTCAATAGGGCAATCATAACTCCTGTGGTTTGTGGAGGTAGTTGTAGGGCTTGTTGTTCCTTAAAAACTCCCTGGAGATCTTGGTACTCTGGGGGCAACATGGAAAGGTTGGGCGGCGGCATGGCCCCAAGAAATGACACATTAGGCCCTGGGGGGTTGGGAATAATACACTGGTGAACACAGAAGGGTGAGGAAAAGGTCACTACTTTGCGTTGCCAATCTATATGGGGGTTATGTTGCATCAACCAAAGAATCCCCAATACTACTGGAAAGGCTGGGGTACACACTATGTCAAGACTCAGCTTTTTGTAGTGCTTCCCGATGATTCCGTGCACCTCCCGCGTACAGGTAGTGATGGGGCCTGAGGTTAGTGGAGAGCTGTCTATGGCAAAGACCGCTTTGGGTTTGGCTTTTGGCTGGACAGGGATGTGCTGTTGTTGCACTAAGTTTATCAATAAAGTTCCCTGACGCTCCTGAGTTTATGAGGGCCATGACCACCAGGGACCGAGTCTTAGAAAGTATTAAGGTAAGAGGAACTCAGAGCTGGTCCACCTAGGCACCCTTGGGGCTGGAACTCCCCAGTGAGGATGGAGGGAGTCTTTTGGATGTTACCGGGGTGTCTCCCTCTCATCCCGGTTCTTACCGTTTCCCGCCTCTCGTCGAGTAGGGGGTAGTGCTGGGCAGACTCTGGCGAAATGGCCTGCCTCCCCACAATAGAAACAGAGCCTACCTGTCTGCCTTCGCTCTCGTCCATAGGGGGTTATGGGCCCGCGTGAAGCCCACACATGGATGGTTTCATCCGAACATCCGTGTGAAGGTGATGCAGGGGGATGTGCACTCCCGGTGACCCACACACCATCCACTCATGGCCACACGCAGAGCACTGCTGAAAAATCCAGGGTACACCATGCAAGAGAAACCAAAAAAATGTGTGGGGACAGGTCCCTCTGCATCTTCTGCCCATACGCACCCACACCAGCAGACAGGTCCACAGCCATCTGCCTCCCAAGTCCAACCCACAGCCCTGCTGGGAGCTCTCCAAGGAGTTCTGAAAGGACACACATGCGAAATACACCACCATGTTGGCTCAAACAACAACACACACACACACACATACACCCACCCCTCATTACGCACGAGAGAAGAGCCAACACCATGGAGGACAGCAGCTCAGACAGAAGCTTCCTGCATGTCCTGCCCAATATTAGGGATGGGCGAACGCGGTTCGGATGTTCAGAGTTCGGACCGAACTCAGTCTGTTCGAACGTCCGAACCGAACGTCCGAACCGAACTCTTGAATTACCAAACCGTTTGGTTGTGTTTGGATTAGTTCGGATGAATTCAGGGGCAAGAAAAACAGGGGACCAAAAAATAGGTTTTGGCTTCGTTTCAGTTTCGGTTTCGCTGTTTTTGACTGTTCGGCCAAGTTCGGCCAACCTGAACTTGGCTGAACCAAATCATCGAACCTGAACTCGGGTTTCGAACTGAACGACTGAACATCTGAACATCCGAACTGCATTCTGTTCATCCATACCTACCCAATATGCACCTTTGTTGTTGCCAGTAGTGGCACCACTACTGTTGCCTAGGACTGTCAGTAGCTGCAGCGGCTCCCCCAGTTATGTATAGGAAGGGGTTACTGGCTGCTGAGGCTTCATATTTTTCAGGTATGTTAGGAGTAAGACGAAGAAAAAAGAAGTGGTAGGTCTGCTGCTCAGTTGAAGATGGTAAAATGTTAACAGATGACAAAGAGAAGATCGAACTACTCAATTTCTATTTTGCCTCTGTCTTCTTCCAAAAGGGAAACTGTGTCCAACTTGGCAAAAGTAGCATGAATGAGGAGAGGAAAGGATTGCAACTCAGGATAAAAAGATGGTTGGAGAATACCTAGTTACTCTAAGCGAGTTCTATGGGGCTGGATGAATTGCATCCTAGGGTACTGAAGGAATTTGCTGATGTACTCTTTGAGAAACTCTTGGAGAACGGGCAAGCTACCAGAAGACTGACAATGGGAAAATGTCCCTACCTTCAAAAAAAAAAGAAAAAAAAGAAGGGGGGTGGGGGGAGAGGAGGATTCGGGAAACCATAGACCTGTCAGCCTGACATTGATACCTGAAAAGATACTAGAGCAGATTATAAAGCAATTCGTCTGTAAGCATCTAGAAAACAATGTAATGATTACAAGGAACCAGCATGGATTTGTCAAGAACAAGTCATGCCAGACTAATCTTATCTCCTTTTTTGATCGAGTTACTAGTTTAGTGGATCATGGGAATGCTATGGACATAATATATCTTGATTTCAGCCAAGCATTTGACAAAGTCCTCCATGATATCCTTGCTGATAAGCTGGTAAAATGCAGGCTAGATGATAATACCATTAGGTAGATTTATCAAGTCCTATGAGGAAAGGTTGAAGGAGCTGGGTCTGTCTAGCCTAGTGAAGCGAAGACTAAGCGGAGACATGATAGCGATCTTCCACTACCTGAAGGGTTGTCCCAGAGAGGATGGCAAAGACTTGTTCTCTCATGCTCCTGATGGTTAGACTAGAAATAATGGGCTCACATTACAAGAAAGCACAGATTTTCGTTAAACATTAGGAAGAACTTCCTAACGGTAAGAGCTCTTTAACAGTGGAACAAATTGCTCAGGGACGTGGTGGACTCACCTTTGCTGGAGGTTTTCAAACAGAGGCTGGGCAGTCATCCATTCGGGATGCTGTAGCTGCAGATTTTCTGCACTGAGGAAGAGATTGGACAAGCTGACCTCTGAGGTCACTTCCAACTCTATGATTCTGTTTCCATGGTGTCTGCAGCTGTGGTCAGGGCAGAGGGTGAGCAGTTAGGTATGGCCTGGGGTGGGGGGGTTGCTGGGCAGTGGGGGAGGGGGAACGGTTGCCCATGTGAGTTGTTTGCAGGGTTGGTCTGTGGTGGCAGGAATGTGTGTGTGAACTGGAGCCGCCTGTTAGAATCCCTCCCCACACATTCCATGTGTGTGGCTGCTCTGCGGTCGTCCCCTCCCCGCCACCCTCAAGCCTTGCTCGTTTGAAAACACCCACAATCTCCATCATTCTGAGCTTTAGGGACACCTTGAGCACGAAGCTGCACCCCCAGCCCAACTTGGCTAGTAGCCATTGATGGACCTTATTTGAACCCATTTGGACTGCTGGCCTTCACAATGTGCATGACACTCCCTCCCATTCCATGCCCCCTCATATACACCTGCCCTACATTTGCTCAGTGTATATGTTTCTGACTGGCTATGCTACATGCCTGAGGAAGGGCCCCGTGTGGCCTGAAAGCTTGCTCATTCTCACCAACAATGGTTGATCCAATAAAAGATAGCATTCAAACCGCTATCTCCTTCTTTTGTTCGTTTTAAGTCTTCCTCATAATTTCATTGAGTATTCCCTAGTTCTTGTACTATGAGAAAGGATAAACAACAGCTCCCTTCTAAGTTTCTTCACACCATCCATTATTTTATGGACATCTATCATATCCTCCTTGCACAAATGTTAAGTTTAATCTTTTTCGCCTTTTCTCATATGGAAGCCATTCCACATCCTTGATCACTTTTCTTGCCCTTCTCTGTACATTTTCCAGTTCTATCCCCTCTTTGAAATGTACTGCATGTAGTATCCACGATGAGGATAAACTACACCTTATAGATTTATATAGTGGCATTATGATATTTTTGGACACTTTTCCAATAATTCATATAATTCTGTTTCCCTTTTTCCTGGTGCAATACATTGTGCCAATATTTTCTGTGAACTATTTATGCCCACTCCAAGATGCCTTTCTGTGATGACAGCTCATGTAGAACCCAACACTGTATATGTATAGTTAGGGTTATTTAATGTATATTACTTGGCACTTATCTGTATTCAATGTCATATGCCCTTTTCTTGTCCAGTCACCTTTTTGTATGAGATCATTCAGATTTGTTACACTCTGTTTTGGACTTAACTCGCGGGTGAATACCATCTTAGGCCCCGCACCAAGACTTCGCACATGGCCTCACAAACCCTGGGGCCGGCCCTGCAAAGATGTTACAGCAATTCATTTTTTAAAAATGGATTTGTAAGCACGTGGAGGAAAAAAGGGCTATTACTAGGAGCCAACATGAATTTGTTAAAAATAAGCCATGCTAGACTAACCTAGTTTCCTTCTTTGATAAGGTAACCACTTTAGTAGAAAGGGGGATTGCAGTGGACAGAACATTTCTTGATTTCAACATAAATTTTTTTATTTAGTCTCAGTGACATTCTCCTGAGCAAGATGGAGAAATATAAGCTAGGAATAACTACTATAAGGTGACTGCATAATTGACTGAAAAATTGCAGGAGAAGTTAAACGCCTGCTAGAGAGGCTAAATGGTGAAGCAAAGGAGGCTGTTAGAGCAAGAAAGGTGTCCTGTAAAAAATGGAAAGCTAGTTCTAATGAGGAAAATAGGAAAGAGCGTAAGTGCTGTGGCAAATTAGATGTAAAACGTTAATAAGTCAGGCCAAAAGAGAATTTGAAGAGAGACTTGCTAAAGAGGCAAAAACTAATAATAAAAAACGTTTTAAAAGTACATCAGAAGTAAGAGGCCTGCTAGGGAGTCAGTTGGACCATTAGATGACCAGGGTAAAACGGGTGCTCAAGGTGGATAAGGCCATTGCAGAAGAATGGAATTTATTGCTTCAGTCTTCATGGTAGAGGATGTTCAGGAGATACTCATGCCACAAATGTTCTTTGTAGGTGATGAATTGGAAGAGCTGTCATAGGGTACTTTCAGACGTTACGGGCGGCCGGTTCACCACAGCGAACCACCAGGGGGGGCGAACAGCGCAACCACGCCCGGGGGTTGGAAAACGACCCAAACAGACGTGCCGGGAACGGGACCACGGCCCGGAACCGGGCCGCACCATCACGGCCCGTGGCAGCACAACAGACGTGCAGCCGAACCCCCGGCGGGCGCTAAACCCCCACAAGGCACCGGGCAGGGGCGGGACACAGACATGGCCGACTGAGGGCAAACGAAGCCACAAGGCACTCAAGGGAACGCCCACACAAGGGAAACGGGAAGGGAGGGGGGAAGAGCGAGAACAGGCTGACAGCCGGCTCACACAGCGGTCCCGCAGCAGGGCACAATGCACGGCCACACGCCCGGGCACACACACTCACACCAGGGAAAGGCCGGGAAGGGGGGAAGGGGCGCCCGGAACGCCCCACCCGGAACACCGGCAGGGGGGGGGGGGGCACCACCACGGGGCAAGGCACGGACAGCAGCAACCCCCACCCCCACACCACCCCAGTCCAGTCCAGTCCAAGGAGGTGCCCCCACAGGAACAGAGGCAGTCTCGGGGGGGGGGGGCGGACCCCCGGAGCAAGGCACGTTGGGGGCCCCCAAAGCACAGCGAGGCCGGCGGAGGGGCGCCAGGAGGAGGAGGAAGGGGGCCCCACAGTCAAAGGCTGGCACAGGCAGGGCAGCCGGGTCCAGCGGTGCTCCTCCGCAGCACCAGCGACGCTCAGGCAGCACCCACGGAGTCACGGGGATGGAGGGGGCCCAGGACCACGGCCAGGGGCAGCAGCAAGCAGCGAGGCGGGCGGGAGCTCACCGAGGTGGGGTCCGCAGGTCGGGAGCGGCCAGCGGGGACCAGGGCCCCCCCCCGGGCCGGGGCGGGAGCCCACACGGGGGCACCACGCCGGGGGGGGCAGGCCAGCGACGCGGGGCTCACGGGCCGCTGCCGGGGGCCCCGCTGGCCCGAGGGCCCGGGTGGCCCGCCCGGTGGACCAGGTGGGGCCAGTGCAGCATGCCCCGGCGGTACCCCTGCAAGGACATGTAGTGGGCGATCAGGTAGTAGGCCTCGAAGGGATCGGGCATGGTGAGGGCCAGCTGCACATCCACACGCGCCCACACCGCCAACAGGGATGACATCTCCACCGCGGAGGGCTCCGGCACACAGCAGGCAGCAGAAGGGGGCCACGGAAGATGCCCCAGCTCCAGAAGCCGCTGGAACGCCGCCCCACGGGTGCGCTGGTACCCACGGGCCCCGTGAACACAGGAGAAGTAGCTCACGGCCAAGGCAGGGCCACCCTCGGCCAGGCACTCCGAGTAGGCGCCCAGACCACACACCACCAGCGCTGACACGGTCTCCGAGGCGCTCCAGGGCACATGGGCGCACAGCACCTCCGGGATGCGCCCCTCGGGGAAACGAGCCAGCCCCAGGGCCTCCGCATGCAGCCGGCAATCACGGGCGCTCACCACATGGCCAAAGTAACGGAGCCCGGAGCTCAGGCTCTCGTAGGCACCTGCACGGCTCCCCGGGCCGGCCAGGAGCAGCTGCACGGCAGGGGTGTGCCACAGGTCGCACAGAGACATGGTCTCGCGGAAGGCCCAGATATGGGGGGCCCCTTGGGGGCCGGACAGCGGGAGCCCCATGGATGGGCAGCCAGCCATGGTCCAGCACAACAGGGAATGGGACACGGAGCCCGGAGGGCACACAGACTGCCCAGGGCCGGGAGAGGCTCGGCCCGGCCCCCGGGACAGGGAACACGGGCCCGCACCGCAACATTGTAGCACAACAGAGCGAGGCGTAGGGTGCGGGCCCGGCACAGCTGCAGAGAACAACAGCGAGCTCTCTGTCTGCCTAATCGCACCTTCAAGGCCATCCCGCTACAAACAGCGAGGGGAGGGGGCCCGGGGTGCTGGGGGCGGGAGCAGCCGGAACGCACCGGCACAGGGCGCGCGCAGGCCCGCGAGGCCGACCCCCGGGCGGAGCCACCAGCACCGGGCCGCCATAAGCGCTCCCAGCCCCCACCGGGGCCCCAGCACCATGGAGCGCGATAGGGCAGGTGGGAACTGGATGTTCCTCGCGCTCGCGGCTGAGTGGCACCGTGACCACACTGAGCAGCTGTGCCTCCTGACCGAGAGGGTGCACCTGGCCGTCCGCCTGCGCTATGTCCTGGCCCTGCGGGCTGGCGTGCGCCTCCGGGGCCAGCAGGCCCGCAGGAGAGTCCGTGCCCGGCTCAGGGCTCGGCGCCGGGCCTGGGGGGCGTGGCTGGCCGCCTGCCGGAGCCTCACCCGGCCCGCTGCGCTCCGAGGGGCCGCGAGGCGGTTCCGCTGGGCAACGCAGACCCTCCGCCGGGCAGCGCTGCTGGCTATGCCCATAGCGCGGAGCCTATGGGTCACGGAGCGGCCCCAGGCCTGGTGGGAGCGGGCCCAGGCCCACTGGGGGGAGGCCGAGTGGGGGTCCCACTTCCGGATGGGCAAGGCCACCCTGCTGCGCCTAGCGGAGCTCCTCACGCCCTGGCTGGAGCGGCAGCACACCTCCATGCGGGAGCCCATCCCCATGGTCCAGCGGGTGGCCATAGGGGTCTGGGCCCTCGCAACGCCCGACTCCTGCCGCTCCGTGTCCCAGCACTTCGGGGTGGGGCTCAGCACGGTCGCCTGCATCGTGCGGGATGTGTGCGAGGCTGTGGAGGGCGTGCTCCTCGACAGGACCATCCAGCTCCTGGACCAGGGCGCTGTGATGGCTGGCTTCGCGGCCGGGGGCTTCCCGAACTGCATCGGAGCCGTGGACGGCACACACATCGAGATCCTGCGCCCGGCCGCGGGGGAGGCCCTGGAGTATGTGAACCGGCACGGATACTACTCCCTGCACCTGCAGGGGGTGGTGGACCACCGGGCCCGCTTCATAGACATCTACACGGGCAACTCCGGCCGGAGTCACGACGCCAGGATCATGACCATCTCCCCCTTCTATGCCCGCATGTACCGGGGGGACTTCGCGGACATGGGCATGAGGTGGATCGAGGGGGTTCCCATGCCCCCCTGCATCCTGGGGGACCCCGCCTACCCCCTGACCCGCTGGCTGATGAAGGTCTACCCTGTCCCGAGCACCCCTGCGGAGCAGGTATACAATACCCGCCTGTGTGCGAGCCGGACCGTGGTGGAGCGTGCCTTCGGGGCCCTGAAGCAGCGCTGGAGGAGTATAGCTGGCCGCCTGGACTTCACCGTCCCCACCTCCGCCCTGGTGATCGGTGCCTGCTGCGTTCTGCACAATGTGTGCGAGACCGAGGGGGCGGCCCTGGAGTACCCCGAGCCCCACCGGCCCCCCGGTCCTGTTCCCCTGTACGTGAACGCAGGGAACCCCCGGGAGTACCGGTATGCCAAAAGGATCCGGAACGCCCTTGCAACCCACATCGCCCGGGGGGGCCCGCTGTGAGGGCCTTCCCGCCCCTGGGGGCCCCACCCCCCGTTCCGTGCCCATGCCCCTGTACACGCGGTCCCACAGCCCTGTCCCCCCCACAAACGGGCCGGGGACAACTGTCTCTTTACAACACTTTATTGCCCACACAGTTCACACAATCACCCTGTGCCCCCTCCCCACCCCCGTGCCCGTGACCCCGTCCACCACCCGCCCTCATGTGGCCCTCCCCCTCCCCCCCCTTCCCACCATCCCCCCGCGTTTCCTGGGCCGACCCCTCGTGCGGCCGCTTGGGCCCACCGAGCTCTGGGAGCTCCCCTCCCCCCCACTGTCCGTGTCCCCTGCCGTGTCCTGGGCCGGTCCCGGCCCCGGCAGGGGGCCGGGCGGCGGATGGGCAGCTGTGCCCGGTGCCCCGGTCGCGCCCCGGGGGGGCTGGACCCTCCGGAGGCCCGGGGGCACTGGGAGGCGCATGCGAGGGCCCTGGGGCCGGGGGGGCGCCAGGGGCGGCAGGGCTGGGCCCGGGGGCGCCGAGGGGCCCGGCATGGGGACCTGGGCGGGCAGGGCGCCCGGAGGTGCGCCGGCCATCACGTAGGCACACATGGTGCCCGCATGCAGGAGCAGGGAGGTCCCAATGTCGTGGGACCTGTCCATCTTTGCACTGTGCTCCCGCACCATGCCCTGTATGTCCTGCCGGAGGCCCCTGAGCAGCCCCTGCTGCCGCTGGTGCTCCCGGCGCTCCCGCCTCCGCTCCAGGCGCACCTCCGCCTCCAGCCGGCGGTCTGTCTCCAGGGCCTTCTCCATGGACCGCTCTATGGCCGCCTCCATGCGGTCCACGGAGGCGATCATGCGCTCCCCCTGTTCCTCCGCCCTGCGGACGATGTCCTCCGCTTGCTCCTCCCTGCGCCTGCGGACCCGCGCCCGGTACTCCCGCATCCGCTGGGCTGGGGCTGCGGCCGGCGGAGGCGCCGCGCGCGGGGGCTGCCCTGTGGAAATGGGCGGGTGGGTCAGTGCAGGGCCCTGTCCCCTAGCGGGGTCGGGTCCCGGGGCCCCCTGCCCCCCCTCCCCCACTGAGGCCAGAGGCCCCCCTGGGCTGGCGCCCGGGGGGCCCTCCCGCAATCCCAGCCCTCCCGCCTTACCTGGGTCCGGCACCTGCTCTCCTGTGCCCTCCGCGGGGGCCTGCACCGTCTCGCTGGCCCGGTCCTGGGGCTCCCCATGTCCTGCGGGCGGGAGAGGGGGGAGCGGGTGAAGGGGGCTGGTTGTGGCCCCTGCAGCAGGGCCCCCACCCCCGCCCCTGCCACCGGCCCCCTGGTCGTGCCCCCCCCTGCCCTGGGGGCCCGCTTACCCTCTATGTCTGTCTCCGAGCCTTCGGAGCCCGGCGCCTCACCCTGGGAGTGCTCCCCCTGGGACCACTGGCTGAGGGTGGTGAAGGTGCCGACCTCCGACTCCGCCTGGCCGGCCCGGCGTTGGGATGTCTCCGGGCTGCTGCTGGGGGGGGGCCTTGGGGCCTCTGCGGGTCCCGGGTGGTCCTCCTGGGGGTGGGGGTCCCCTGAGCTCGTGTCTACCGGGCGGGCGGCGAGGGGAGGGGGTACCTCGGCCCGCTCCCTGCCCTGGACCACAGCGCTGCCCACCAGGCGTGGGGCAACGATGGAGCCCTTCATGTGAAGGATGCGGTCCAGGGCATCGTAGTAGGGGGCGGTGCGGGCCCCGTGGCCGGAGCGGCTGTTATTGTCCTTGAGGGCCTTGTACCCCCTCTTGAGCTCCTTGGCCTTCGAGCGACACTGGTTGACAGTGCGCTCGTGCCCCGCCGCCTCCATGTCGCGCACGATGTCCCGGTAGACATGCTCGTTGCGCTGGTTTATTGCGAGCTCCACCTGGTACTCGAGGGTCCCCCAGATCCGTATGAAGTCCCGGGTCTCCTGGAGGCCCCACTGTCCCCCTCTGTGATAGGCCTTCCTCCGGCTGGGCCCCTGCTGTTCCTCCTCCCGGTGCAGCTCCTGCTGCACCTGCCTGTGCTCCTCCTCCACCTCCTCCTGGGGGTGCGCCTCCAGGGGCCGGGGGCCGGGCTCCTCCTGGGGCTCGTCCGCCCGGGCCGACTTTCGTGTCTGGGGGGGGGAAGGGGGGTGGTTGGTTGCTGGGTGAGGGTGTGGGCCCTCTCGGGGGCCCCCTGCCCCCCTGCCCTCCGCCCGGGGTCCCCCTGCCCCCCTGCCTTCCGCCCGGGGTCCCCCCGGCCCCCTCCACAGGGGGTTCCCCTGTGCCCCCTGTTCCCCTCCCAGTGGGTGCCCTTACCCGTTTCCTGGGTGCCTCCTGTGGGCCTGTTCCGGCCGCTGTCCCCGGGGCGGCGCGACCCGGCTGCAGCTGTGGTTGGTGTTCCCGGGGCGCCTCCCTGGTCGGGTGCTCCCGTGTGCCCCCTTCCTGCACCTGTGCCCCCTCCGCCTGCATCGCTGGGCCTGGCTGCACGTCCTCCGCCTCCTGTGCCGCCGCTGTCGCTGTTCGTGCCTCCGGTCTCTTCCGCTTCCCTCCTCGCTCCATCCCGCCACGCTTGCTTGCTGCTGCTCTCGCTTTAAATCTCCCTCCGGTGTTTGTGTTGGTGCTGGTTGCCTGGCAGCGACGCTGCGTGCCTCGTCCCCGGCCGGGGCTCCATTTTTTTGGTTCCGCTGGGGGATTGGCGTCCAGACGTTACTTTTGCTTGGTTCCCTGTGGGGGTTGGTTTGACCACGCTTCCCGAGACCTTCCCCCGGCTAGCCCGGGAAGCGTGGTTGAAATTGACCCCATGTGCGTATTGAGCGTGATGAACATCTGGCGCACGCCGTTCAGACGTTCCGGGCCCTTTGGCCCCGCGGGGGGGTTCAGCGTGTTTCAGTGTGGTTCAGCGTGATCTCGTAACGTCTGAAATCACCCATAGATCAATGTGACTTTGGAAGATGTTCTAGAGCAAATTGACAAATTAAATAGTAACAAATCACTGGGATCAGCTGGTATACACCCCAGAGTTCTGAAGGAACTTAAATATGAAATTGCAGAGCTGCTACTGGTCATTTGTAACCTATCGCTAAAATCTGCCACTGTACCTGAGGACTGAAGGGTAGCAAATGTAATGCTGATATTTAAAAAGGACTCCAGAGGCGATCCTGGAAACTATAGAATGGGGAGCCTGACCTCTGTGCCGGGCAAAATAGTGGAAACTATTATTAAAAACAGAATTATGGGGCATTTTGATAAACCTGGCTTAATGGGGAAGAGTCATCATGGATTTAGCAAAGGGAAATCATGCCTCACTAATCTATTTGAATTTGAGGGTGTGAAAAAACACGTGGATAAGGGGGATCAGGTCAATATAGTGTATCTGGATTTTCAGAAAGTGTTTGATAAGGTCCCTCATGAGAGATTTTTGAGGAAATTAAAAAGTCATGGGATAGGGGGCAGTGTCCAATTGTGAACTGGTTAAAGGATAGGAAACAAAGAGTAGGACTACATGGTCAGTTTGCACAATGGAGAGAAGTAAATAGTGGAGGTGCCCCAGGGATCTATAATGGGACCAGTGTTGTTTAATGTATTCATTAATGATCTGGAAAGGGAAGTAAGGAGTGAAGTGATCAAATTTGCAGATGACACCAAGCTATTCAAAGTAGTTAAAACATGAGCGGACTATGAAGAATTGCAGGGGGATTTTCTGAGACTGGGTGACTGGGCATCTAAATGGCAGATGAAAATTAATGTGGACAAGTGTAAAGTGATGAACATAAGGAAAAACAAGCCAAACTTTATGTACACAATGCTGGGTTCTGAATTAGGAGTTACCACTCAGGAAAAGGATCTTGGAGTCATCCTCAGCTGGGAGTGAACAACAGGGAATGGATCACCCCCATTGTGACCTGTTGGGTACTTCATCCAAGTGACCAAAATTGGCCACTGTTGGAGACAGGTGCTTGGCTCGATGGACCAATGGTCTGACCCAGTACTATGTTACTTTTATCTGTTATTTGATGTTGTTTTTACATGTCACATTCTATGTTTGAGCCTTGGTAGGTAGGAAGAGTGTTAAAATTGTAATTTTTTTCCCTTGGGGGGGACAAGATGATCCTCAGATGCAAAAAGTGGAGCAGGCAGAAGAGTAACAAATACAGAACCAAATCATGGGAATTGAGCTCAACATCCTTCCATCCTCTATCATCACCCAGCACGTAGGAATGAGTGGAGGCTGTTACCTCCTCCACTCAAGTTCTTCACTTGGAGAGTCTTGTACCTGTCCTCAAACTCATTTTGAGTGGTGTTAAAGTGTTGTTTTATACGAGTTTTTTTTTAAAAAAAATAAAAAAGCATAATGTGTTTACACATTTGTTATGCCATCCCTATGTGGAACAAATGCATACTGTCCCTATGTGAGGCAGTAGACCCTCCTGCATGTTACTACCCCCAGCTCTGCATTTCCCCCCCTGTCCCCAAGATCATATTATAAAGGCAAATTAGTGTTACTGGTATTTGGCCACAGAATAATTGACTTGCAGCCTAAGTACTCAGTTGTTGCATGTACACAAGGATGGCTAGTAAATGTGCTAGTCTGTTTCTTGGAGTAGTGTTAGCTGGATAGCAAACATCATCTGACAACGCATTGTGAAGCAAGATGTACCACCCATCTTCGTTTCAGCTGCGCTGGAGAAAGTCAGTTGAGAGAAGCACAAACTACTGATGTACACAGGCAAATTCTAGAAAAGTAATGTAATTTTATTTACATTAGGGCTGAAGATGGCTCACTGTCTCCAAGAACAGAGAAGGCAGAGTAAAACATATTATTTATTTATTCAAATGTATACACCACCCTTCTCACAGAGGTTCAGGGTGGGTTACAATCCATAAAACAATAAAATCCATACAATAAAAAAAAAAACTCCCACCCTCACCTCAACACACCCTCCCTCCCCCACAACCCAACCAACTCCGATCCTCTCTCACCAAATGCTTTTACAAATAAAAAAGTTTTACACTAGCGCCTACGGAAGTTGCTTAAGCTCTGGCTCAAGTGAATCTCCCGGAAAAGGGAGTTCCGCAAAACTGGGGCAGCAACCGAACGTGCCCTCCTGCGCAACCCCATCTCATGGACAAGGGTAACAGACGGAGCCCGCAAGTGGGCCCTCCCATAATATGGATGCATATGTTTAACTCTTTAATCAATTAGCAATAATCATGACTCAGTTTAACTTCATGGGCTATGATACTGCTACTGCGCAAAGCTAAGCTTCATTTTGTTTTGTATTTTGAATGCTAATATTTTATGCTAATTATGTTAAAATAAATACTTTAACAAGAAAACAGATCAGAAATATCTGATGCAGCTGCCTCTGAAGACACTAAATGCTTTTGGTTGGACAGTTAGCACACTGGGGAAATCCCATTGATAGGGCAAGTATGTAGAGAAAGACTATGAGAAGGGAAGGGCATAAACCCTCTGGTTTATGCCCTTCCTGCTAAAAAAGTCATCTTCTGCCTCCACAGACTGCAGCAGCCCTCAGGTAAGATCCATTCTACTAATAGGAAAGAACTTCTCAGTGAAATCTGCTCCCACAACCCGAGTCTGGCCTATCCATTTTGAGGTGTGATTTTCAAAAGTGCTGGTATTATTCAGGAACACAAAACTCGCCAAAAGCCAATATGTCATTTAGGTACCTTTGAAAAATTCATTCTAGATTTGCAGAGGAAGAATCTCCTTTGGGTAAGGAGTGGTACAGAAGGAGTAGGTCACTTCAAAAATACCACATAATATGTTTGTCAATTCGCAGTCCAGATATTGTTTTCCCCAAAGGATATATGGGGTTTGACAGGAACAAACAGAGGCTGGATTCCTGCTTGGTATAGTTTGGGAACATCACAAGACACTGTGCTTTCCAACTAGAGAAATGGGGTTGGGTACCCCGAACGGCTGGGGTATTTTGAACGTGTCTATTTCAGTAACAGGAAAAGGAACTCTCAATCTAACAGCGGCGTTTGGGAAAGAATATAGATCAGGAATCCTCAAGGTGATTGGGCCACAGCTGGCAACAGGTTTATTACAATACAAGAAATGTGCTCTGAGGCCCTTTTAATAAAATAGAAAATTATTCATTTTCAATTTCTATTTTTTCCACTGAAGTGAGAACTTTTACATAAGCAGTAACAATTAGGGATACATTTTTGGTTATTAAAGAAACAGATAATATTAAGGGCCTCTAAAAATCTGAATCTTCTTTTGACTTTTTGAAGGCAGGTCACATTTACACAAAAGCACTTTTTGACTTAAGCCCTTAATAAATTCATTCATTACACAAAAGCATCAAGAAACCAGAAAATGTAGAAACTGTAGGATTGTACGAACAGCATACGTTTACACCAAATCTTTGGAGATGCTACAACAAACAGCTTCTCTTCAGATCTTCATGGTACCTGAAAAAGAAAAAATCCTTTAAAATCAGGGTGAGGAACCTTTTCTCTTCTGTGGATAACTTTGAAAATTAGTACAAACTTCATGGGTCAAACAGACAAGGACAAACAAAGCTTTTATTGCGGCCAAAGCCTTTGCAATATTCAAGATAAAAAACCATTACAGAATATAGTACAAAGTAAAGAAAAAATACAGCTTCATTATGACTTCCAACATCAACCATACATTCCAGCATAAGCTATAAGATAAGTTGCAATATCCTGACTATAAGGGAGTTTAATCTAAAGAAACCATACAAAAATTAAAATCCCTAAATACCTTCTATCTCAATCCCGACCAAATTTAAATCAATCAATAACCTCCCCTCAGCACTATCCCTTGACAAATACCTGGTGTCCCAAATACAAATAAAAACAAACATGCATATCCAAAGGATTCAATCAAAAGTAATAGGGAAAGTTGTCATACACTCCTCACTACTCCTGGCATCAGTGACTAAAGAGGATCTATGAGCCCACCTCGGCTGGCTCTTCCTCAATATCCCTTCGCCATCCTGCATGCTCTAATTTTAATTGCCGCTCTACAGAAATTAGCCACCGCCAGTGACACTTCAGTAACAAATGGGCTAAGTAATTTGTATCTTAGCCAAACAGGATGTATTGTTTGTTCATCTGCTATAATTTTTTACAGATATTTAATACGTGGGCCCGTATAAACAGAGCAATTGAAGAGTATATGCCAATCGGAATAAATTTCACCCAATTTTCAGAGGGCACATACTTGTGAGTTCCTTTGGGACTCCACTGAACCGTCCCTCCCAAAAAGCAGAAGGAAATAAGTTAAATCTAATTCTAGTATATGCCACTCTTAAATCATGGTCAACCCACTCACACAGGTAGAAAGGACACAAAGAGGAAGAATCATGCAATCTATAGTGCGGAGCAATCCTCTGGGTAGATAGTAACAGCTCTTCTGCCTGGATCGCTTGGTCCAGTATTCTTCTCTTCAGAATATTTCGAGATTGCTTTAATCCCAAGCCTAACAAAAAGGAACTGAAAAACCCAGCTTCAAAACCTCCTGTTCAATGGTCATAGACCAGTGACACAGGAGACCACCCTGCAAACCCAGATGTACTAATGAGTTAGGGCTGGAAGGTAAAAGGATGACCTTAAGCCAATAATTTATAATCGATAGCAGTGCCACAACAAACAAGGATCGGGAGTGCGTCTCGGCTCTTATGAGAGCCTGAGTGGTTCCCTGGGGTACACCTAAAATAATACAAAGAAAGGAATTTTGTATACTCTATTGTTTATTGAGGAACAATAAACCCCATATAGGAAAGGAGTAAAAAAACTGACTAAGTACTTTCGCTCTAAATAAGCGAAGAACTGGAAGCACTAATTTCCCACCTGGGCCAAAAAAGAATCTTATTATGGCCACTGTTGCTCCCTTAGCTGTGGCCTTAGCTTGCTTAAGATGCGAATTCCAATTCAAAGCAGCAGAAAAATAGACCCCCAGATATTTAAACAAATTAACTTGTTCAAGGGCATTCTCATTAATATGCCAAGAGTACTGTTTGCGAACTGCTCTAGCTGCTACTATCAAAACTTTAGTTTTGGTGTAATTGATCTTAAGTAATTCAGTTTTGCAGTAGGCATCATAATGCTGAAGAGCTCGCCTTAATCCAATAGGAGATTGAGATAAGATGACCGTTTCATCAGCATAGAGCATAATGGGGATGCGCCTATCTCCTATCACCGGAGCATGTGTGTCAATTAATCATATCGCCCACTACATTATTCATATATATATTGAACAGTGCAGGAGCCAAAAGGCAGTCTTGTCTAACACCACGGCATATGGGAATCTGCCGGGTGAGGGAGTAGCTTGCATCATATCTCACTTGAAGATAATTGTCATTATGAAGCTTGACCAAGAGGAAAAGCAGACATGGGTCCATTGAGGTGTTACATAATTTAACCCAAAGGCGCTCCCTTGATATTAGATCCAAAAAAAATTCCAAGTCCACAAAACATAAGTAGAGTTTTTGCTGATGTCAAGTATATTTCTGTAATATAGCCGATAGTACCAATATATGGTTGGCCGTAGAGCGCCCTTCGCAGAACCCAGCATGTTCTGGTGCAATAAAATTATTGGTCTCCAACCAGCTTCTTACTTTATTGAGCAAAAATCTCGTGTATAATTTACCAATAGTGCTCAATAAACTAATCGGGCGAAAATTACTAGGGAACACCGCATCTCCTTTTTTATAAATAGGTAAGATGATACTATTTATCCACATCTTGGAAAATATTCCAGAGTTATTGATTGCAGTAAAAATAGGTGCCAGAAAATTTGCCCACCACTGGGGGTGGCATTTTAAGAGTTCTGGTGGAATCATATCAAGGTCTGGCGCCTTCCCAGATTTCACTTTAGCTATAAAATCCAGGATCGCATCAGAAGTTACAGGAGGCCACAATTTAAGCTGGTTATTAGAAGCTACTTGAATAGAAGAAAACACATTCTGGGGATACACAGTGTTTGATAAAAATTCTCCCATACAGACGGGTGAATAGATGGTAGGGAGAATTTCTTGGCCTTATATAAGATAACTGCTAAAGAAGTCCCCAGAATTTCTTAGTATCATGAGCGGAAGCTGCTTTATGAAGGAGAGCCCACTACTTTAACTGGAAGGCAGATCTCCTTTGGGTCAAAAGCTCATAATAGCTTTTCCTAACTATTTGAAGTTGTAGTCTCGCCAAGCGAGTAGGGTTCCTTTTGACGATGTGAGCCTGGTGTGATAAACCTGCTCTTGCCTGTCTGCACGCCATATCATACCAGTTAGCGTAGCCATCAATAGCAGAAGCCTTTTTCCACCTGCTTCCATCTACGGCTACTAAAGGCTTCAGCATCTGAATTACTGTCTTATATCTAGCTACCCAATCCGGGCTTTCAGAAACCTCACTAGAAAAAAGCTCTATAGTCTAGGGGAGCTTAGTCCAATCAATAAACTGAGATGTAGGCTTTTCTGCCCATTTAACAGGCCGATCCCTTGGGCCAGGTTGTGTAGAAGCAGGATTCGAAATCCGTGTAACTGAGTAACTAACAGTGGGATCACTCAACTTAATACTAATTGGGAAATGACAAGTTTCACCCCTAGGAATAACAGACATATTCAAGATGTTCTGAAAAAAAGGGGCTGAGAAAAGAAAATCACACTGGACCCATTTTGCGAATGAAAAGTAAAATGACCATCAAGATCTGCCTCAACCCGACCGTTGGATCCAAAAGGGTAACAAGAGCTAACATATGTTCTATTCCAGTACTCACAATAGGATCTTGGGACTGGCGGGGAGGGAATGGAAAGACTAAAGTGGAGTCATTGATATCCCGTGACAAGTTTCCTGCTCCTACATTAAAGTCCCCACCAATGAGGAGACATGCTTCAGGAAATTTAATTACGGCATTAGAAATAGATTGATGCAACGTAGGCCATAGATCAGGATCGTAATATTTGGAATTTTTTGGAGGGATATAAATAACTCCCACTAACAGGTTAAACTCAGAGGGCAAAGAGCACAAGTACAATCCAAAATTGGATTTAAACAAATCAGTTTGAACAACTTTAATATTAGAAGAGGTTAAAAGCATTAAACCACCACTAGGTCTATCCTGTCTCGGCGTGGCAGAGGCCTCTACCACATTAACATTAAATCCTGGCAAAACAATAGAGTTCACATCCTCCAGAAGCCAGGTTTCCTGGAGCAGAACAATATCAAATCTTAATAGAAATTCAAGGAACCCATTATCCCGCATGCGCTCTTTCCATCATCTGCTGTTCCAGGAGAGGAGACTGTAATTGGGTGCTGATTCCTCATTTAGTCATTGGGGATCACTAACGCGGTAAGCTGTTATGTCTTGCTCCCCCATCCCTGCGCACTGGTAGACTCTAAAGGGCACAAGGTTCCCTGGCCTCTTTTTACCATTATCACCATCAGCAGGATAAGGCCGAATTACTGTTGATGAAAGGGGTAAACTATTGGTTACAAAAGAAATCTCATCCTACAGTCCTATAGGCACTGCACTCCCTATAACAGCTGGAGTTGAGCTTTGACAAACACTCTGCAGCACATTTGCTTGAGAATCAAGAACCTGTTCACTATTCGCTACTACCCAAGGCTCCTCCCCAATTATAGGGCGAAGGGATGAACAAGCCCCTGTTGTCTCTGAGGGGATGCCAGAGATAGCCACCTCCGTCAGCGGAGGGGCAGACTGGGTACTGGCTTGAATTATTGTGGGGGTTTCGGATTGGGTAAGCCTTCTGGGTATATTTTCCCCTACTGAGTTTTTCCAGCTGGCCATAAAGTACTTCCAATTTCTCTACCATCCTAGTTTGCTTAGGTGATGAGGGAGAATACTTATTCTTATTGTGGTTTGGTAGTGGGGCCCCTACTTGGGGCTAGCATTTAAGCATTTATTTATTTTATTTATTTATAAAATTTTTACCCCGCCCCTCCTGCCACACAGCTCGGGGCAGCTTCCAACAATTTTTTATAAAACACAATAAAACAATTTAAAACAACCATAAATATTATAAAAATAATTAATACAGGGCAGACTAAAACCAAAATTAGGTGGGGGAATTAAAACCCCACCCTACTCGCCCTCCCTCCCAAAGGCCTGGGCGAACAGCCAGGTCTTACAGTTTCACCGGAATATTAGTAGGCTAGGGGCCAGGCGAGCTTCCTCCGGAAGGGAGTTCCACAGCCGTGGTCCCACTACCGAGAATG
>QEPC01001049.1:92243-125885 GCA_003113815.1 Sphenodon punctatus | reverse complement strand
CAGGGAGGGGTAAAAACAAAAAATAACACCTAAATCTATCTAATATAATCTAAATAAATGATAATATGGAGGTAAATGGGTTGGATGGGTGAAATAGGAGGAGGATGGCAATGGATTAGGAATAGGAAGGAACAAAAACTGTTGGGAGAGAGGGAGCCTTCTGAAACGTTTGCTGTTCAGGAACAGTGACTAGCTAGAAGGTATTGGGAAGGGGGGAGGCAATCAGCTTTGTTTCTTGCTGCGCCCGCCTCACCGCAAGCCTCATTGGCTCCGTGCAGCCTAGCCCGTGGCCAATCACAGACTGCGAAGCCAGTGGTCTGAGGTGAAAAGGGATGGTGATTGGGCAGGCTGGCTGCTACTCCAAGCCTCTCCACCCCTGGTGCCTGGAAGTCTGCTCCTCAGCTGACTTCCCCTCCCTGTCACATTTTGCCTTCCAGTGACACATTTTTGCCACCTGAACTCACCTGAATGCGATCCAAACTGACTGAACTGTTCGGTCATTTCGACGTTTGGATCTAGTTCGGTTCGACCAGTTCGTGTTTGGTCGTCTGAACAGGCTGAGTATGGGCCGAACTCCGAGCTTCCCGACCGCGTTCGCTCATCCCTAAAAGAGAAAAAATAAAAATAATTTACTGACTGTACTGAACTCTACCCTTGCTCTCTCTTAAAGCTAACAATCTGGGAAATATTTAGTCACCGACTCTTATGGCACACGCCATTTATAAAGGAAAAATAGATTAACAGCACAAGAAGCTTAACAAAGGACAGAAGAGCAGGTGCCTCATTTTGTTAGATAATCTAGTCCGTGGAGGATATTGGAGGGGCTATTGCCAAAGAAAACTGGGCACCCATGCTATTATCACTGTTAATTGCAAATGGTGTCGCTGGTGCCAGTATCTAGGTCAGAATTACAAGTGTGAAATGAAGAAGTCTAACTGTTTCTTCATTCTTACATAGCTTCCAACCTACTTCATAGCAACAGGACCAGCTTCAAATATAGACTCCTGTACTCTACAGTTCAGAGATAACAAAAGATCAGGGGCAGCTGAAAGAAAGTCAGTCAGGGACACGCCACTTCACAATGGCAGCAGGAAAAGTCAGAAGCTAATAATGAATTCTGTTGTCGTCATTTTCATAGACCCACAGAAATGTACAGTTGGAAGGGACCTCAAGGGTGATCTTGTCCAACCCCTATCTCGGAGATAGGGCACCCTGTCCATCTAACACATTCTTGACACATGTCTATCCAGTATTTTCTTGAAAATCTCTAGGGAAGGAAATCCGCAATCTCTCTACTGCTACTGCTGAACTGTGCAAACAGGGCTCAAAATCCAGCCCTGTCATTCTACGAAAAAGCTGCAGGACCCAGCTGATGACGCTGTTAACTCCGCGACCACATGCAGAGTTAAATGTAAGATTTCCATCTGGGAGATTTACCATGGGGAGAATTGTAGCATTGACAAGCAGCTTTGATCAGGCGCTGATTATTATTCAATGTTCCCGGGTCATGTCAGGGACTATAATTCCACCAGCTAGAGCTGGGTTTTCGGGGAGTCGTTTTAATACTAGTTGAACTTCATTTTATTGTTTTCAGCCCAGATCTTACTTTATTTAAATTTATATTGTGTCGTATCCGTAGGGCCCAGGAAGGGGTACAGCATATATTTATTTATTTACAAAATCATTTAATATCCTGCCCCTCCTGCTCCAAGCAGTCCAGGGCGACTTACAATGTTAAAACATATAAAAATCAATAAAACCATAAAATGCAATAAAAAGGAAGGCACAAAACCAAGCCACCCCTTCCCCTCCCCCCATTCCACCCTACACCCCATCTCCTTCATCAAAAGCCAGGCGGAACAGGATGGGAATGTAACAGCTTCTATCCCAGTAACTAATGGGTCAAGCAGGGTTATTAATTATTATTATTATTATTAACAAAAATTTATGTAGCGCCAGCAGTGAACCTGGCACTTTACAAAGTAATAAAATAGACACGGTCCCTGCCCCTAGGGCTTACAATCTGAGAGACAGGAGCTGGGGGAGAGACATAGGAAGGGGAACAGAGGGAGAGACAAGCGGTCTAACATTCATGAAGATGCGAGGTCTCAAGTGCACGTACTTGGCTTGGTTACGATGAGAATGACAGCAGGCAGGTCCATGTGGCAAGGATAAGGGTACACAGACCTTATCCTAGCGAAAGAGGTGAGTTTTAAGGAGAGACTTGAAGGTATGAAGGGAGGGGGCAACACGGATGTGGACAGGGAGGGAGTTCCAGACATAGGGGGCCCAAGGGAGAAGGGACGAAGGCAGAGATAAGGGGAGAAAGGGGAGACCGGGGAAGGCCAGAGAGAAAGAGGTTACAGTAATTGAGGCGAGAAATGACCAGAGCATGAACAAGAGTTTTGGCAGACGAGACAGAGAGACAGGTTGTGTGCTTGCCCCTGTTTTTTTTCAACATCTTTATAAATGGTATTTTGTCTTCTTTAACAAACTCTGACTTTCATCACCCCTGTGTACTGGGAAGGCCACTTGCATTGCTACTCTATGCAGATAATATGGTTATGTTATCCACATCTAGAGTACAAATGAGAAGGATGATTGCCTCACTTGCTGATTATTGTACTAGTAACCACCTTAAGATCAATCAGGATAAATCCAAGGTCATTTTCCCCAAGAAATCCTGCGAGTATATCTGGCACTATGGCCCAGTGAGATTAGAACAAACCAGACAATATCAATATTTGGGAGTCTGGTTTGCCAGCTCTGGGAGCTGGCATACTCACATAGAAATGACCAAGCAGAAGGCCTCCCAAACCATAAACGGCCTCCTAAAGGTTTGGAGGACGGTTGGAGAGAAAAGGACAAGGGATGAGTTCAGAATCCCCATTACTTAAAACTGGTGCCGCAGATTATGTACGGTGCAGACGTCTGGGCGGATGCTAACGTAGATAGACTTGAACCTATTCAAAACAAACTGTCGAGGTATATTTTGGGGGTCCCTAGAGGTACCCCTTTGTGCATGATGAGAGCTGAGACAGGGGTCTTACCCGTGAATGGTAGGGCCAGGATTGGCTCCGGATCTACAAAATGAGGGGAGACTGGTTGCCAAATATGTGTTGGAAAGAGCAGGAAAATATGCTTTCTCAATATTGCTGGAGAATTAGCTTTGATACAATTCTTTTAACTCATGGGTTATCCAGAGATTACTTAGCCACTCGACCTTATCTACAGGCGAAAGGGGAAGTAAGCCTCAGGCTGAGAGATATTGCCATCCAGAATGATCTGGCAGCAAGAAACACAACTGGCATAGCACCTTGGTACCCCTTGTTTAAAACTACTCACAGCTTGGAGCCTTAACTGGCTGAATTAACTAACTTTAAAACCAGGAGAGCACTAACTATGCTCAGGTTTCAAACAATGCTTTCCATGGTAACGGTTGGCAGACAGCTGGGAATACCGTGCCCCCTCAGATTTTGTACCTGTGGACTGAACAAGGTTGATGATTTACCTCACTATCTTTTTGATTGTATGTACACGGTCAAAGAACGGGATGCGATACTCCCTCTTCTGTATAGGGACAAATTGCCAGATATTCAGCTGAAAATATCATTTCTCCTTGCCAATACCGATACGAAAGTACAGAAGCAAGTGGCTTGGTTAGCTTATAAACTGGATGTACTTAAGCATGTGCAATATATGGATAGCCTAAATTAGTTTAAGTTTGGAATCCTCAATAAAATAACCTTGTCAGGTTTCTATATATTGATTTTAATGTCTATTGTATAACTTGTGTTTTATTTATGATTTTATTTATTTGTATTTTGTTATGACCAATGGTCTAGACAAATAACCTTTTGATTGATTAATTGATTGATTGAAAACCATTTAAAAATTCCCTGCTCTTGACCTCCCCAAACCCTGTTCTTACCTGCCAAATGCTTGACTGAATAAAAAAGTTTTGCATTGCATCCGGAAAATGGTCAGCTTCGGGTTTTGGTGAACCTCCAGGGGAAGCAAGTGTCATACCTACGGAGCAGTCACTGAGAATCCCTTGCATGCCAATGGTACATGCAAGGGGAACTTCTAGCTGACCTAAGAGGCCCTATGGGAGGTGGGGCTCTTTCAGATATGGAGCCCAGGCCATTTAGGGTTTTTACAGGTCAAGACCCTGAATTGTGCCCAGAATGTTCTTGGGAATCAGGCCAACAGAGACTCTGAAGTACAGATGTAATGTGCTCTCGGTGAAATTTCCCCAAAAGAACACAGGCTGCCATGTAGTGCACCAGTTGCAGCTTTTGCACAGTCAATTGGAAATTAAAAACAAATGCAATAGTATAACATTTGACTCATGTTGTATCCACGAAGACATGGATTTAGATTGTAAGCTCTCGGGCAGGGACCGTGTCTATTTTATTCTCTGTAAAGCGCCAGGTACATTGCTGGCGCTATATAAAAGCTAATAATAATAACAACAACCGTGGCCAGACTCAACTCTGAAAGAAAGGGGCACAGCCTTCTCAGCAGATGAAATTGTGAGAAGTACTCCTGGCTACTACCACATCCTGATTTTCCAGATGGAGTGATGGCTCCAGGAGCAACCCCCAGGCAACGAACCTGAGTGGCCAAAGGAGGTTGAACCCATCAATGGCATGAGTCCCTACACAGGGTCACAGGGCTGGCCCATCAACACCTTCATCCTTTTCTGGATTCAGCTTCACCTGGCTCACCTGCATTCAGTCTTCAGTGGCAGCCAGATGCTGGGTGAGCATCGAGACAGCATGAGCCAGGTCAGATGAAAAAGGCCAGAAGAGTTGGGTATCTATCAGCATATCGTTGGGACTTCATTCCAAATCGTACGGTCTTGCCTTGCAGCCTCAGGTACACACTGAAATGTAACCTTGTATATAGCTAGGTTACCTGGTCCAGAGGATGGAATGGGGCCCCCTCTGCCCTGGTGTCTGTCAGGGAACACAGCTGCAACAGGAAACCCCCCCCACCCCCGTCCCCCTTCGACTTGTGGGTCCTGGTGCAGCTGTCCACTCGTTTCTATTCATAGTTATGCCCTTGCCTCTGGTACCCCATAAGGGAGGCCCTAAGGGGATGATGAGCAGTCACCCATTACTACCCTTTGAGACCTCTCAGACAAGAATGAATGATACCAGGAAAACACCCGGGAAGATATTAGAGCAAATAATAAAATGATTGCTTTGTAAGCTCCTATAGGGAAAGGAAGCAACATTCATTCTGCTCCCTTCCTCCATCCAGATACTTCCCTCCTGAAAACCTCCCTCTTCCATCAGGCTTTCCCTAGCATCTCATCCCCATAGATTCATCACTGCTGTTCCCTCTTCCAGGGGGCAGGGGGACCCTGGGTGAAGTTAAGAACGTGCACCTGCAACTTCCCAGCTTTGTTAATGGATTCCTGTCTCTCCCTTTGTTTTCCCTAGATTGTAAGCTTCTTGAGGTAGGGACCTGGCTCCATTTCAGCTAATTAATGTGACATTTGTATTTTCATTGGGAAACGGGGGATTGGAAAAAATGAGGAAGGGTTTAGAGGGTGGCCCTAAACTGCTGCAAATTGACAGAAGAAACCAATAATGGCTGCATGCTTGGACTGGATGACATCCTCCAGTTTTCCTTTTCTGCCAGAACAGGTATGTACGGAGCATCTTCACAGGGGTCTGTTTGTGCTTTGATAAACCTCCCACATGCTGATGAACTAGCTCACCACTAGGTGGCAGCCACTGAACTTTCCTTTTCTTTCAAGGACATCACATTATGATAATTTTGATACCTTTGCACCAACACCAAAATACCCAATCTTTGTTCATAACTTTTAGGAAAGCAAGTTTCGTTCAAACTAATTTAAAACTATTTGTCTAGCCAGCATGGTTCTGATCCACTGTCCCAGACGTTCCCAAACTTCTCTCCTAGGAAGCAGGCAATAAGGCTCTCTTTCTTTGAGATGTAAAATGTAATCTTCTAATCTCAGACAGCAAAGACGTGCCAAGTAAATCTGCTTATTAATCAAAATTGTGACCAACATCTGCAGATGTGGTGTGACCCTCCTCAAAATCACAGCGCCTCTGCCCTAGTTTGGGAAGCTCTGAATTAGATCCTGTTTATTGTATTTAAAAAGAAAATGCCTTACAAACCAAGTAATACCTAGTTATAAAAAGGGTTACACTTCTCTGGAGTAAAGGAATTATCTGCACTACACAGCTGAAGCTTGGGATTACATTTATGTTGATCCTGAGTAGGAGATCCAGACAGTAATTATATTGCCTGAATAAGGGCTTGGTGAAGCTTGGGGCTTGCTTGTTCTCATCAACAGAAGTTAGTCCAATAAAAGGTATGACAATATTTTAAAAAATCTATTTATAGCAGCAGCTAAATAACAGTGTGTAGCCTTTTGTAGTGTGGTAACTAAACGGTTCCTCGTTCTGTAACGGCAGTTCTGAGAGTTTAAACAGCTTTTTTCCAGAGACATTAGGGAGGTTATTCTTATTTATATAATTATTATTATTTATATAGCACTTCCAATGTACCTGGCACTGTACAATCCACAGTCAGAGACAGGTCCCTACTCCTAAGGGGCTTACAATTGGAGAGACAAGGGAGGTGGGCACCAGGGAGAGGTAAACATCAGGAAAGACAAGGGTACATTCATGAGGTTGAGAAGTTGCAGGCTCACATGCTTCGCTTAGTTACAGGGAATTAAAGTCCCCCTACATGCTGCAATTAAGCGGGGGGAGGGGGCATTTGTGTGGGCCGGCCCTGGAACCCAGGTGTTCAGGAGGAGGGGGGTTGGGGAGGGTGGCACTCTCCCAGGGGCAGTCCCAGCCAGCGGGCGCCCTTACCTGTGATGGGGGTGGGCCAGCACCAGGTATATAGGCAGGGACTCTGCCTGGCCGCCCCTCTTGCTGCGTGGATCTGTGCGTGGCTCCAGACGCGCCAGGTTCTGAGTGAGGGGGAAAGGAGGCAGTATCACTCATGACAGACCTGATGGAAGAGGTGGATTTTCAGGAGGGATTTGGAAGTTGGGAGGGAGCAGAGCAAACGTATCCAGGGAGTGAGTTCCAGGCATGAGGGGCAGCAAGGGAGAAGGGGCGAGGACGTTTAGAGGAGCAAGGGTTTGTGAGCAGGTGAGGGTGGTGGCAGAGGAGGAGTGAAGCTCCCAGGCAGGAGCTTGGCAGGATACAAGAGCGGAGAGATCCGGGGCAGCAAGGCCATGAAGAGCCTTGAAGGTGAAGACCAGGAGCTTGTTGGTGAATGCATGTAGAGGGAGCCAGCGCAGGGCGGAGAGGAGGGGCTGTACATGGTCAAAGCAACGGGCAGGCTGGATGATTTTGGCTGCGGGGTGTTGAATGGAGATGAGGGGAGCCAGATCATAACAAGGAGGCCAGTAGGGAGGAAGCTGCAGTAATCAAGGTGAGAGATGCAGCAGCAGCAGCAAGGCAAGGCAAGGCCGGATGTTAGCAACATTGTACAGTGCAAAATGATAGGATTTAGCAACAGCCTGGATCTGAGGCTTAAAGGAGAGGGAGGAGTCAAAGATGAATCCCAGGCTACGGGCCTGAGGGACCGGCTGGATGGCGACTCCCTCAAATGGAAATTCAGAGGAAAGTAGGAGTGGAGCTGTAGAAGGGGGTCTTCCCAGGGCCATATGGGGCGCTGGGGTCTCTCTGGGGAATTAGCTAACCCTGCTGTAACACCTATTCAGCCCTAGTCTTGGCTGAATCCCCCTTTTCTGGAAGGGGGTACCCTTCTATAGGACCCAACACAGGCTCGCTCCAAGACAGGATCCAGTTCACAGTCCTTTATTAGTACAGTCCCCTGTACACAATCCCAAGGCTGCCGGCTCAGTCGCCTCCACCCTGCAGGCCCAGGTCAGTCTCTTGCAGGTTGAGGAGCACCAAAATATTTATTTTATTTATTGTATGTATTTATATCCCACCCCTCCTGCCCACAGGGCAGCCCGGGGCGGCGAACAACACTCAATAATTTTTTTTAAAAAACAATACAACGCACCCCCCAGTGCCCACCCCTACCCCTCGCCAAAAGCCTGCCAGAACAGCCAGGTCTTACATACACACTGAAACAGCAGGAGAGTGGGGGCCAACCGAGCCTCCTCCGGGAGCGAATTCCACAGCACACGGGCAGCCACCGAAAAAGATCTAACATCGGTGACCACCTGCCTTGCCTGGGGAACCTCCAAAAAGGCTCCCACGGACAATCTCAAGGGTTGCACGGGCACATGGGGAGTGAGGCGGTCCTGCAGATAAGCAGGGCCCAGGCCATGAAGGGCTTTAAAGCTTAAAACCAGCATCTTGAACCTGGCCCGGTGCTTTATAGGCAGTCAGTGCAAAGCCCGGAGCACTGGTATCATGTGCTCCCTGCGGCCCGCCCCCATAAGGAGACGGGTCGTGGCATTCTGCACCAGCTGCAGCCTCCGGACCAGCTTCTTGGGCAGCCCCACGTAGAGCGCGCTGCAGTAATCCAGCCTCGAGGTGAAGAAGGCCTGGATGACAGTGGCGAGGTCAGAGTCTGAGAGATGCGGCCAGAGCCGCCGGACAAGATGTAACTGTCGACACGCACTCCCTGCCATGGCCACAACCTGAGATTCCAGGCTGAGCCGCGAATGAAGGAGCACACCCAGACTCTGTACTTGAGAGACCATGGGAGAGTGAACCCCCCAACAAGAGGAAATTCAACCACCCCCAGGCCCCCCAAGCCCTCACCCACCAACATCCCCTCTGTCTTGTCAGGATTCAATTGCAGATGGCTCGACCTCATCCAAGCCCCCACAGCTGACAGGCACTGGGAAAATAAGGAGACTGCATGTCCTGGGTCGATGGAAAAGGAGAGGTAGAGCTGAGTGTCATCAGCATACTGATGACACTGCATGCTCTGAAACCCCCTCATGATCTCCCCTAACAGCTGCATATAGATGTTACACAAGAGGGGGGACAGAACGAGACTCTGCGGGACTCCACACGTGAGGTCCCGGGGGGAAGAAGTACATTCCCCCAAGACCACCCACTGAGTTCTCCCGGCCAGGAACAAATGAAATCAGTCCAAGACCGTTTCGCCAATTCCGGCATGGTCCCACAGGTTCTCTTCAGGAACAGCAAGACAGTCAGCAATACGAGTCTGGATGGAGTGGGAGAACGTGGAAGTGGAGAGAGAGAGTTGTGTGTCATCAGCATACAGGTGATACTGGAAGCCGTGGCTTTCAAATATAAATCCCCCTTGTCCATCTAGCCAGGCTGCAAAGCTCCAGACTCTGGCCAAACCTTCCCCAGGCATGAGGCTCCTTCCTGGGCACAGCCTCTTCTCAGTACCTGGGTTCCACCCTGGTTCTCCAGCCTTCAGCACCCTGGAGAGCATAGAGTGGCTAGGTTTTGTCAGAGAGATGTTGCTCCTCCAAATCCCAGGCAGAGACTGCCCTCCTCTCTGCCTTGTCTCTTCTTATATCCAGCAGAGTGGGCGGGGGTCAGGCTTCTTCTTCTTTAGCCTTAAAGGGCCAGTGTCCTACCCACTCTGACTGAGGGTCTCCCAGCCTGTTCCCTTCACAGGTTGGTCCCAAACTATGGGGCTGGCTCTGCCACACCCCTATGAGTGCTCAGCCCTCTGGCTGGCCCATGCAGTCCCCTTCTTAAAGGGACACCAGCCTCACAGAACTGCTTCCTCCTACAGGAACATTTCAGGGGAAAGATGAGGAGTTCAGTCTTGGCCATATTAAGCTTGAGGTGGCAACAAGACATCCAGGCAGAGAGGTCAGCAAGACAGTCAGCAATACGAGTCTGGATGGAGTGGGAGAGCGTGGGAGTGGAGAGTTAGAGTTGTGTGTCATCAGCATACAGGTGATACTGGAAGCCGTGGGTTTCAATGAGTTTACCCAGAGAAAAAGTGTAAAGGGGGCCCAAGACAGAGCCGTGGGGAACTCCCACAGAGAGGGGAAGCAACGTGAGGAGGTACCAGAGAAACACTGAAGGAGCAGTTGAGAGATACGAAGAGAACCAGTCGAGAACAGTATCCTGGAAGCCAAGGGAGTAGGGTTGGGACATGAGGCAAAATACCGGCTACCGGTTTTACCGGTATGCAAAATACTGGGTTACCGGATTAAAAACGGATTACCGGTGCCAGATTTATTACATTGATTTCAATGAGGAACTGTCTCCATTGAAATCAATGGAATACCTCCCCTCTCCCCGGCTGTGCGGGTGGAAGGGGGGGCACCCCCCACCCACCCTGTCCATCCTGGATTTGCTGCCGCCCACGCCTGGAACTCCCTCTCTCCCCACATCCACCTTGCCCCCCCCACACCTTCAAATCCCTCATCAAAACCCACCTTTTCCTCACCGCCTTTCCCGACGCCTGCTAGAACTTGCCTTCACTATTTACTGTCTGCCCTCCCCGCAGACTCCTGCCTAACTACAACCAAGCCAAGCACGTGCACCTGAGACTTTGCATCCGCTGAATGTTATTTATCCCTTGTCTCTCCCTACGTGCCCTCTCCTTGTCTCCCCCCCTCTGTGTCTATTAGATTGTAAGCCATAGGCAGGGACTGCATCTATCTTATTGTTCTGTAAAGCACCAGGTACATAGCTGGTGCTATACAAATGCTAATAATAATAAGGAGGAGAAGAAGAGAGGTAGATGCAGCCAGGTGACCATTAGCAGTTGAATGCAGGTCTAATCATCATCCCCTTCCTTACAACATGCTAGTAAACAAGGTTAGCAAACAGTAGAAATGTAGAGCAGGAAGAAAGCATAGCCAGCCATTGGAAGAAGTCAGACGCTCTAATTTTAAAGTATCATTTAAGAACACAAGAAGTGCCATACTGAGTCAGACTAATGGTCCATCAAGCTCAGCATCTTGTCCTCCGACAGCAGCCAATCTCGATTGCATGGGAGAAGAACCAACAGTCACAATGGGCAATCCATTCCTTGTTGTTCACTCCCAGCTCCTGACAGTCAGATGTTCATCCTGTAAGCTACTTGGTTAATAGCCATTAATGGACTTATTGTCTAAGAACTTATCCAGTCCTTTTTTAAACCCAGCTATACTACTGGCCCTGACAACATCCTCTGGCAACAAATTCCATAGGTTAATTATGCATTGAGTGAAAAAGTACTTCCTTTTATTTGTTTTAAATCTGCCGGCAGCTAGTTTCATGGAGTGTCCCCTAGTTCCAGTACTGTTTGAGAGGGTAAATAACTGTTCCCTATCTACTCATTCCATACTACTCAAGATTTTATAAACTGGTGGCTACATTTTGTTACACTTGCTCCCCAAAGCTCATTACCACCATTTCTACTCTGTGGAAGCGCCAGCTTATGTTTTTTACAGAAGCGCTAGAGAAGGTATGATCAAAGTTCACAACATGAAAAGCCGCACACCAAGATCTTCATACGGCCAAGAGCCACCATGCAGGCCTCGCATGAGCTCACACATTCTCACTGCCCGAGGGTGGCTGCCACTGCCCGCCCCTACCTCAGTCCATCCCGTCTCTCCCACAGCCCCAATCCTGCTGACACTGCTTGCCTCTCCTGCTCTGCCCCCCACTGGCATGGGCTATCCAGTACTCAGCTTCCTGACTCCTCTCTGCACCAGCAGGGGCCACAGTACTGGGCAGGGCAGCCCCTGCCAATACAGAGGTGAGCATCCAGAATTTGGTGGCTCATGTAAAGGAGATGGAACTGAGGGAGCTGCATGGACACCCTGATTCCAAGCAGCTACTTCCTCCATGAGCTTCAGATGCTGGAGAGTTGCCTGCTCCTGAGCCTCCATTTGGCCACCTCTGTGCTAGAGGATTCCAAAATGTTTCACAAGCAATTGTAATTTAGAGCTGGATTGCTCAGACTACTAGAGCTGGTTCTACACATTCTCCACGTCCACAGCAGGGGCTTTAAGGGCAACACACAGAAATTTCTATTGATGCTTGGGAGCAACCACAGCTTTGCCTAAGCATCCTGGGGTTCACCCTGGACAGGGTCTTCAGCCAGCAGAGCACTTACTAGCCCAATAGTCATGGCCAGGAAGAGACTGGTGTGTGGGTGCACGTATATGTACCTATCAAGTATTAGAGACAGGCCCCTGCCCCAGTGGACTTGCAATCTAAGGGACAAGGAAGGGGAGACGAAGGGGAGGGGAACTGAGGGGGAGACAGGAATACACCAAGTAGCTGTGAAGTTGCAGGTGCACATTGTTAGCTAAGTTACAGGGGAGGAGAACCTAAGAAACCCCGGGTGGAGAGGGGATGAGGAGCTAGGAAAGCCTGACAGAAGAGGTAGACTTTTAGGAGGGATTTGAAGATGGGAAGGGCGGGAGCAGAATGAAGGTATTCAGGGAAAGAGTTTCAGGCATGACGGACAGCAAGGGAGAAAGGGCGGGTACCTTTCAAGGAGCAAGGAAGTTGTGAGCAGGCAAGGTTGGTAGGAGACGAGAAGAATTCCTGGATGGGGGGGTGGGGGAAACAAGCACAAAGATAGGAGAGGGCAAGGTCATGCAAGGTCTTGAAAGCAAGGACCAGGAGCTTGTGCTGAACGTGTTCAGGCAGAGGGCGTTAACGGAGAGAAGAGGAGCTGAACAGGATTAAAAAAAGGGGAAATGGAGAATCCGGGAAACTGTAGACCAGTCAGCCTGATATCAATACCTGGAAAGATTCTAGAGCAGATTATAAAGCAGTTATCTGTAAGCATTTAGAAAACAATGCTGTGGTTACTAGAAGCCAGCATGGGTTTGTCAAGAACAAGTAATGCCAGACTAATCTTATTTCCTTTTTTGATTGAGTTACTAGTTTAGTAAATCATGGGAATGCCGTGGATGTAGTATATCTTGATTTCAGCAAAGCATTTGACAGAGTTCCCCATGATATCCTTCTTGACAAGTTGGTAACTTGTGCTAGATGATAACTAGCGTTAGAATGTATACTATGCTATGTTATGCTATGAAATTGATTTAAGACCTGGTATTAATCTGGAATGTATTATGGATGAAGATTCCTTTGTGTCAAGGTTAAGGTCAGTATAAATAAATAAATACATATATATGCCTGCTAGAAAGAACATGGGAAAATGCTGGCTATGACCAATCCCGAAAGGAGTATGGTAATATGTTACTTTACATATTTAGCTAAGTATCTTATTCAGCTGACTAAGTATATTCAGGGGTCAGGCTCTGCCAAAGTACTCCCCCTAAAAGAGTAAAAGGCTATATTTTAATGAATTAAGTCGACGCTTCACCTATTGTTATAGCTAGCCCTTGGTTAATGAGAGCGCTCTTATTAAAATATCAAGCTGCTTCCCTGACCAAGTGTAGGCAGAGGATAGGGCAGCCTTAGAGATTTAGAGGCCTGCGTTATCCATAATTCTGTTTTGTTTGCTTTTGGGATGAGGGGATTAGGGCCAGCTATGCTATGCTGTATTTGGATAATCAATTCTATATTTGGATGTATTCTTGGTGATATATTTAATGTATTGAGTGATGTTATTTTTATTCATTTGTAAACTGATGTTTGGCCATGGCACAAGCCAGAGCCGTTTCAATAAACTTGACTTATTAAATATGTGCTAGATGATAACTACCATTAGGTGGATTTACAGCTGACTGAAGAACTGTACCCAAAGAGTGCTCATCAATGGCTCACTGTCAGACCCCTGTATGGGGGTTTTCGCTGGAGGCTGTGGGGCTATAGGAACCAGCACGGGGCTCACCAGTCCCAATGGGATGCCCTGTTTGGTGGTCCGGCCCGGCCGGCCAGGGCTGCACCACTTCTGGTTTCGGTGACTCCGGATCAGCTGCCGGTGGCGGCATCACATCAGCAAGACGGGGGTGGGTCTGGGCCCGGGAGCCCCACCACAGCCCTCTGCAAGGGCAGGGGGCGGATCTACAGGCACGCTGCCGTCTCAGGCAGAAGCCATGCCCCCAGCCTCATTGCCGTGGCGCTCAGAGCGCCTGCGTGCATTACAAGGAAGGGAGGATAAAGGCAGCTCATTTTCACGCTGACATTGCCGGTGATCAGAGCCCTTGTGCCTGTGAGACTGGCCCCTACCCCTTCCCTGCGTTGTTGAGAGTCCGACTGGTGTGCTATCTTAACCTTGCTGAGAGAGTGATTTGAGCGACTGTGAAAGTGAATGGTGAATGTCTGTGGTGAGTGCTTGCGGAGTAACTGTAGTGTGGCTGCGAGGATCTTTCCCCCTACCTCCCTTCTCATAGACCTGGTTCCCCCTTGCCATGTGTTTGCCCTTTTCAATCTCCATACCCCGGGAGCCCACACCCCCGTTTCCATCACCACCTTCCACTTCCCCATTCCTCTCCATGAACTCTGTGTTTGTGCTGCCCGTCACCACCCCGTGATGATCTAGGCTGGGGGTTTTCACTCCAGAAGCCAATCAAGATCCTCAGGGTTTGTTTATGAGCACAACCGTGTTGTCTAGTTTAGGTGCAGGTGTGTGGTGTGTACCCAGGGTTACCTTTACCCCTTCCACTATCACTTATAGAGAATGCTGCCAGAGACTCTTATTAGAATAACTGCTCCATGGCGCACTGACTTCCTCTGCTTTCCAGCGAGTTTTCTGTTCCGTGGCAAGGAAGAGGGGTCAGAGGGGCCCCTGCTGCCCTCTGCCTCCCCTTCCTGCCCCCATTCCTTCAGCCTGCACCTCTTGATCGAGGAGTTGGTGAGTACAGAGTGCTGGGCCAATTCCTCAGTTGCCCAGTACATGTCAAACTTGAGTTGAGTGCCGATACTTGGCAAAAAATGAGTAATTTTGAGGACTGAGTTTCAATCCTAATAGAAACAGACATGACAGTGGCCTGCTGTGGCCAAGACCTCACTGGCACATCTGTGCAGATGCTTCCAGATGTTGGTCCGGGATTGCCCTGGGCCATGTCAGTGACTAGCCCAGGTTCTGACCTTGGAAAACTTTTGAGGTCACACCCCAGGGTAAGGCCCATCCGATTGGGCTAAAGCGAGCCACTTCAGGCTATCACATCTGTTGAGGTCAGCAGACATGGCCCAGGTTGGGAACTGCCATGGCTGGCTTGTCATTGGCCACCATAGCTGCATATCATGGTGGAGGGCGTGGCACAGGGTGCAGTGCAGGACCAGTTGGTTGCACATTCATGTTTTTCCTGGCCTACCCGGGCCCCAGTCACATTTGTTCTGTGGCCTGCCCTAGACTGTGTCTGTTGCAGCTTTCCACCTCATTCCGGGCTGCGTTGTCACTGCACCTCCGTCACGTGTGTGTTTTTACCCAAATTGATTGCTAAAACTGAAAAACGTGGGCATGTTACACAGGCCATTATCTTACTTCTCTTGATGTTGGCAGCAGAACTCCCACTGAAGTCAATGGGAACATAATTGGCCTAGAAGGATGTGATCAAATACTTAGCACTTAGTGCTTTAAAGAATTCAATGCACTGTACACACATTAATTAGAGATCTCTGGTACAACATTGTACAGACGATCTCCAGAGCCGAGGCACAACAAAAGCATTAAATATGTATTACTTTATACAAAATGCATCTCAAAAGCCCTCAAGAGATTACATAACACATACATTTACCAAGAGTTGTTACTAATACTATTGGAAGCAACTGAGCAAAATTTATAAAATAAAGTGGAAGAAATTCAGAAGACCGGTGATCCATTATTCTGCTTCTCTACTAAGACTACTCTATGCCCGAAATCAAGATAGCACCTAAACATGTGCTTAACTTTAAGTATGTTATGTCCCCTTGTATTTAAGATAAATTTAAGCAAGCATCTTCAATTATCCAGGCACAGGAGTGCCCGGATAGTTAAGGCGTCTTGCACGCTCCATTATAAAGTCCGAACATTCTATTTCTTATAAAATGGAGATAGTTTACACTATCATGAAATTTTGCATGGAGAGATGTATGGATGAGAGGTTTAATATGTTCAAATTTCAGAGAAATCAGACTTTAAAAAATGGCTGAGATCCAACAGCTGAAAGATTGGAGGCTGAGAAGCAGGTTTTTGCTTTCTTGCAACCGTCTCGATTTGATTATCCCTGGTAGTTTTTAAGTGATGGGTCAGGACTTGAAATAATTTTAGAAACTTCAAGTCTGTGGGCTACGAGTGCCTTGGCTTTGTTTTGTTTTTTTAAACTGCCCATTACTTTTACAATTATAATATGTTTAAATTTCCATTGTAGTCTATGGGAGAATGCAAAGCTGCACTTATGTATCCCAGTGCGGCTTACTGGGACTACATTTCCCAGCATGCCACACTAGGGAACATGGCGGCCCCCAATATGCAGCAGCTGCCCCGGGCCTTGGCAAGAGGTGAGTGGGTGGGGGAATGTGCGTGTGTATGTATGTGTGTCCCCGTCCCCTTCTCTCTCTTTCCCCGTGTCCCTTTCTCTCTTTCTGTCCCCTCTCTTATGTGTGTCTGTCTCCCTGTCTCTGTGTGTGTGTCTCCTTCCCCTTCTCTCTCTCTCTGTCCCATTCTTTCTGTGTCGGGGTGGGGTGGGGAGTGTGTGTGTGTCCCCTTCTCTCTGTGTGTTCCCCCCGTGTATGTGAGTGTGTGTGTGTGTGTGTCTCCCCGGTGTGTCTGTGTGTGTCCATGTTCCCCTCTGGTGTGTGTCCTGATGTGTGCATGTGTCCATGTTCCTCTGTGTATGTATGTGTGCCCATGTCCCCCTCCCGTGTGTCCCGATGTGTGTGTGTTCCCCATGTCTGTGTCCCCGCGTGAGTGTTCCCCCTCTTTATGTGTCCTGCCCTCTGTGTGTGTGTGTCTGTTCCTGTTCCCCCTTGTGTGTGTTTCCCTCTGCGTGTTTGTCCCACTGTGTGTGTGTGTGTGTGTGTGTGCGCGCGCGTAGGCGCGCATGGAGTGTATCCCCCCCATGTGGGTGGGTGCCTCCCCTCTGTGTATATGTCCCATGTGTGTGACCCTCATGTTTGTGTGTGTCCATGTCAGACCGTGCGTCCCCCCGCGTCTCCCTCCATGTGTGTATGTCTCCCTCTGTGTGTGTGTGTGCGCGGCCTCCTTCTCTGTATGTGTGACTGTCCGCCATGTGTGTCCTTGTACCCCATGTCCCAGTGTCTCTCGTGTGTGTGGGTCCCTCATTGTGTACATGTCCCCATGTGTGTGTCCTTGTCCCGTGTGTATCCACCCATGTATGTGTCCCTGTATGTGCCCCCAGTGTGTGTTTCCCCCATAGTTGTGTGTCCACCCTCTGTGTCCCTTTGTGTGTGTGTCCCTGCCGTATGTGTGCACGTGCCCCCATGTGTGTCACCCTCAGTGTGTGTCCATGTCCCAGTGTGTCTCCGTGTCCTCCCCATATGTGTGTGTCTGTTCCTGGTGTCCCAGTGTGTCTCCTCCCACCCCAGGTGTGTGTCCCCCATGTGTGTTTTCTCATGTCCCAGCATGTTTGTGTGTTCGTATGTCCTCCTGTGTTTGTGTATGTGTTTCCCCCATGTGTGTGTGTGTGTGTCCATCCCTCTTGGTGTGTGCGTGTCCTCCTGTGTGTGTGAGGGGTGAAGGATTGGAGGAGGTAGGGGCCAGGGGGACTGGCTGGGAGGAGATGAGGTGCAGGATTGGGGGAGGGGGACTGTCAGAGGGGTGATGGGGCTGTACTTATTTTTTTATATTTTTACCCCGCCCCTCTCACCTAGGTGACTCGGAGCAGCGTACAATTTTTTTTTTAAAACAACAACATAAAAACAATTATAACACAAATAAATCATATTACAATTTTATAAAATTTATAAAACCCCAGCCACAGCATAAAAGAAAAAAAGAACATTTCCACCCCACAACCCATTCCACCCTCCTCTGCCAAATGCCTGGGGGAACTAGGTGGTGGGATAGTATGTGGGAGGGGCTGGCTGGTAGGGGATGAGCAACAGAATTGGGGGGTGGGGGAGTGTCTGTGGGGCTGGCTGAGAAGGGATGGGGGCAGGTGGAACTGTCAGAGGAGCAGTCTGGGAAGAGATGAGGGTAGGATTGGGGATGCTAAGGGAAAGTATCTGGGAGGGGCTGGTTGGGAGAAGATGGGAGCAGGATTGCAGGAGCTTGGGAGGGTGGGGTGGGCGAGGGTGCACAGGGAGGTCTACAATTAAATATGTATATAATTATTAACTTTTTATTGAATATCCTTTTTAAAGAACAACAGGAAATTCCATTATAAAAAAACCCTCCAGTTTACAGTACTAGTTAAGGCTCTTGAAAATTCAATCATGCACTCATGGAAATTGCAAGTTAAGGTTCCTGCCTTAACTTGTGCATCATGTAAGCAGTAAAGACATTGTAGAGTCTCACATCCTGTGCTTGATTCCAACTTAGGTTCCATGCACCCACACTTTGTCTTTTAGCCCTAATCCTCTTCCTCTGCTGGTTGGGGGCAACACTGAAGCTGGGGAATGGAGGGGGTGTGGGGGCAGGGGCAGAGCTGAGGACAGCCCAGGGCTGAAAGAGCAGGGGCTGCTGGTGAGGATTGAGGTGCAGCCAGAGAGCTGTATGGGCTGCGAGTGGGGGTTGAGGGGTAGTGGGAGTTGGAAAGGTACTCAGGACTGGAAGAGTGGGGAAGCATAGGTTGCAGGTGTGAACTGAATTTATTACTGTAAACTGGAGGTTTTTTAATAATGAAATATGAATATTTTCCTGATAATCGGTGTCTAAATGCTCAATTCACACAAAAGGCTTTTAAAAATACTTTAAGTAGTACTCAAGGACGTGCACGAACTAAAATTTGCAGTGTATGATGTGAGAACTAAAATTTGCAGCGTATGAAGTGAAAATAATTAATTTGCCTACCAAGTAATAGTGTCATGACTCCTAACACAGAAAACTCTCACAACAATAATCTTTTTAAAGTTTATTTTCAATTATAATTTTTGGATAACCAAGAAGCTCTGTAAAGAGAAAGCACAGAAGAGTAATTCTGGCACTTTTGGGTAGTACATAATATTTCCCCCCAAAACTTTTAAAACACATTCAGTCCACTTGCTCAGTCCATAGTCCATGTTATTTGAGCAAGATTAGCCCATAATATTCCAGAGAAAAGTAACCATATATACAGTCAGTGAAACTATTTTCTTGGATACCTTGGGGTCTTTAAGATGTTCTCTAGTCTACCTTAGCTAAACAGAATCCACAGTTACACATAACTAGAGAATACATTGTATTGAAATGAGGAGTTGCTCAAATGGACACTTGGTGGCATGCAGTTTAAAGAAAAGGTATAATTTAAGAAATTTATAAAATCCAAATAGGTCAATTAGGAGTTAGCAAAAGAAGGGACTTCATTTTTCCTGTAAAAAAGGCACTTGGAGTTAATGGGACCAGAACTGGAGGACTTGCAGCTGACACAAAATTCAGTTTGGTTTCATAAAAAGGCTCTTCAATACCAAGGAATGCTACTCAGGTTTCCTTCAGATTTACATTAAAATCAATGGCTGAACAGATTATAACAAAGGACATAAAATGTTTACAACCAATCTGTAAAAAGTAAGAAAAGCATAGTATAAGCAACAGATTACTAAAAAGCAGCAATGCATAGCCTTCCGTTGAGATAATGCATATCTTTAGACACCAAGTGTCATTCTTGTTTTTTGTTTTTTTTAAAGATACCCTTTCAGTAGCATAATCATGATAAAACTGAGTTAAGAAAGTGTAACAAAGTTTCATCTGTTCCTGTTCAAAGGAGAATTGAGGTCATAAACCTGCCAAACAATTTGTCAGTATTTTCAACATCCTTGATGACGGATATCAAGTATACGGAGTAACATTCACACACTTTTAGCTGTCTCAACGGAGGCTTTCACTTCTCAGAGTAATGATTTTAATTTTTTCCTAACATTTACACAGTAATGCATTAAAGGTTCTTTCAATGTTGCCTTCCACAGTTTTTCTTTTTTCCTTCACAATTAAGCACTTCCACAGAAAGAATATTTGGCAATTTTATACTCCACTGAAAGGTGGATTTGTAATAGCTCACTTTAAATTAAAAGCCATCAGTGGTCTTTCCTCTCGTTTTTGCCAAGGGCTCTTTTTATCTTCTCCTTGGTCATCATCATCGTCATCATCGTCATCATCATCATCATCTTCATCATGGACAGATGTTCCATGCTCTGGACTAGTTAATGGCTCTGGTGTGGTTTGTACAGTTCTTTTTACGGTTTCCTCCTCTAAGCTGGGCAGTTGGGCACCACTTCTCTTACTAGCGCCATCCAGTATACACCTGAGGGTACTGTCCTCTGGGCTGCATACTGCTGTTCCACATTCACTGCCACTTTGGTCCATATCATCCAAATATACAAGCTGTGTATAAGCTGTGCTGTCAGGAACTTTCTGCTCCCTTTGTGGATGCTCCTGTACTGGCTGATGGTTCTGATGCAGAGACAAATGATCTCCTCTTAGCTTTCGGGAAGATTTTGGTTCATTCATGTCAACACCAGAATCCAAACTGGCATCATTACTTCCATTCCTTCCAGCTCTTTGGAGATCAATTTATGAATGTCTAACATGAGCATTTGAACGTCCATCTAAAGAAACAAACCATGCCCGAGGATGTGGCAATGGCTTTCCTCCTCCTAGCTCCATGAGAGCTTTTTCTGTAAGGAGCTGCACTTCACTATTCATTTGAGCCAGAGAGGACTCGTTAAGTGATGCAGGAATGGATACAGACTCAGACATAGAAGCATTTTGTGGGCTCCACTCATTTGCTCCTGCATCTTGCAAATGTTGTTGAGATATTGCTTGGGAGGTTAGCTGTTGGGGTTGCATCTGTTGCTGGGGATGTGGAAAAAGCTGCGAATGTGGGTGAGACAGTTCAGCCTGAAGTCTTTCTATACCAATTTTTTGATCAGCTGGGACAACCACTGGCTGGCTAACATAAGGGTGTTCTCCTGCTAGTTTCATGTAATGACCTGGGATGACTAACGTGGGCAATACTTTTCTGAAAAGGCTGTCATTAACTTGGTCAACAGAATTGCAGCAGATCAACTGGCCTGGCCGAGGAAAAGAGGTGGGTCTTTCAAGATGGTCGACTGAGCGAGACATCATACATTCAGTAGGTCTGCAGTCTAGCAGTTCTTTTTCAGGGGCTAAAGGCATGGTGTAAATTTGTTCCTGAATATTGTATTTACTTCCTGCAGAAATATGGTTCATAGATGCTTGACCCTCTCTCTCTTGCTTTTCAAACAATGGCTGAGACAGTATAGTGTTGTAGCTTCTCCTGTAATCGTCTTTGACAGGGGACGCATAGCCTTCGGATGTTTCCATAGATTTCCTTGATTTTATAGGAAAAGCATCCACTGATTTATGGTAGTCTATTTGCAAAGTTTCATTAGAAATTATGTTCCCCAAGGAGATTCGGCTCTTGTCCTTCTCCTTATGGGAAAGCAGCTCCTCTCGGGAACTAAATTCCTGTGAGGTACTATATGAATGTTTGAGCATAGGAGTGCATATATCTGCTTCTCCATGAGAAGACATCTTCTCCATATGGACAGCACTCATCAACTCTTTGTTGCCTGAGGTTTCGGTGTGTGCATTGATAGCAACAGACATCCCACCAGGAAATTCTGATTCCCTCCGGGAAAATATTAAGTTGATGTGGGACATGGAGGTTGATTGATCCTTCTTAGAACTATCCAGAGATGTGGGAAGCTGCAGTTTCTTATGGTGCTGACGTGGTTTCAAGCACTTCCTCCTATAACATAACACAGAAGAGTAGTTATATCTTTATGGCTTTTGTACATAGGGATGCTTCATAGATACGCAACACTGCAAGGGTTTCAAGCAACAATTAACACCCCTTCTTGGTATCTTTTTTGTATTCTTGGGGTTTTTTGGTATTTGATTCTTAGTAGCAAAATAAAAACTAAACAGAAACAAAAATCTATCAAGCAAGCATTAGGGAACTACCCCGAGAACCTAATTTTAAGTTGGAATGGATGCTTTGAAGAGAACTATCAATAAACTTTATTCATTGGTAAAGGTTTAGCAGTCCTTTTCAAATAAGGTTTTATTGAAAACAGATCAGGGAAAGCACTGAAATAGGTATAGTTCTACCTTGTTCTCGAGATGTATATATAAACTTCTCTTTAACTTACAGTTTCAAAACACTTTGTATGACTCATGGTAGCTTCCAGTCCAGAGATATTCCATTCCTATGTTATGACTACATTTTTTCAAATAACTTTAAAAATGTTACATACACACACTATTTATTACTTGTGCTATGGTATATACATTCTTATTGGAAACCAAATATTAAAATGTTATATTTTACCTGCAGTAATACAGGAGGAGGCACAGCAAAACCAGAAGTATGAGAGCCATCCCTCCTAAAATTGCCAAAAGAAACACTGTGTGATAGGTGGTTATGTCCTTGGCTACAACCGGACCTAGGAGATCAGAAAATTGAGTTTAGATATGCGTGTCAGTCTTTACCCAAATTAAGTCACAATTGGAAAAAAATAAAATTGATTTATTTCCTTGCATTTATAGCCCGCCCCTCTCGCCAATGGTGACTCAAGGCAGCGAACAATATAAAATAAAGTAATAATATAAATATACATATTAAAACATCAACATCAATAACATGGTCTGTAACTGAACTAACCCATTCACCTTCCCACCAAATGCCCGGTGGAATAACCAAGTTTTGCGTTGCTGCTGGAAAGTGAGGAGATCTGAAGGCGGAGCTCCACCGGGAGTGCGTTCAACAGTGACAGTGCGGCCACCAAGAATGCCCACCTGTCGGCACGGACCTGCCGATAACGCGGGACCTCCAGGAGGGCACTTCCAGATGACTGCAGGGGTCACCCAGGGACCAAGGCGGTCCCTCATATAAGCGGGGCCCAGGCTGCGTAAGGCTTTAAAGGTCAAACCAGCACCTTGAAGGAGCACTGGACAAACGTGTTCCCTACAGCCTTATTGTTTGTGGTACAGAAACAATACTAACACAAAAGGTATTGGGGGTCAACAGTACTACCAACATTCCCAAAATTATGGTACTGAGAGTTGAACTGACGGGGGGTTGTACTGAATGACTGGGGTGAATATGACCCCCAGTACCTTAGGCGTGGTGTGCTTTCATTTTCCAATTCATTATAACTGGGGTCAAATTTACCCCCAATTCCATTTTAGTGATATTCTCAATTAAAACAACTATTACAGCTGTGGGTGGGGTGGGGTGGGGTAGATGAACCAACAAAGGACAATTGACCCCATTACTGTTGAGGAATACATGGAGTATAAAGTGGTGGAGATGTGCTCAAAAGGTTTTATGAATTTTTGTACCCCTTTGGGGCCCAGTTTACCCCCAAATCAGCCTGAGGGTTAAGAAAGTGAGACTGTAAGTTCAACTGGGAACAATTTCCAAACAGATTGCTCTTGAAACTCTTCCAGGCTCCTCCTCCCCCCCCCCCCAATTGTATTTGTATAAGGATATGTCTGTAGTTTATGGGGCTATTTCATGGATAGGGAGAGTGGGAAGGATGTGTGTGAGGGGGCAGTTTGGGCCAACTTTCTTGGGTGAGAGACAGGGAAGTGGGAAGGGGACAGGTTGTGTAATTTTATAGTTTAGCCATGGCCCCTCTGTGAGGGGTGGGTACTAGGCTGGGGAAGTGAATTCCTCCAAGTAAGAGTTGGAGAAATGGGAGTGGGAGGGTTAGGTTGGTGGAGGATTGTGAGGCAGAACATGTGTTTTATATGTACTTTTGATTTGTTGTGTTTTAAAAGGGGATTTGGGGTGTGAATGGTTTGGAGGAGGTGGGATATAGCCATGACCCCTCTGTGAGAGGTTGGGGTAGGGGGTTGTGCTCTCCTGGGTGAGAGATGGCAGGGGCATGCCTGGGGGATTGGGAACTCCCTTATGTGAGAGGCAAGGGAGTGGGTGGGATGTGAAGGGTGTTATATGTAAGAGTGGTGGGTTTGGGGCACTTATATGTCTGATTATGTTTTATTGTTTCAGTTACTATAAGTTGTTGTGTGGGTGGGATTTATTTAATAGGTTTCACAACATATATATGTTTATATCTATATTATCCAATATCTATACCTATCTAATCTGAGCAACTCATGGAATGAATATTTTAGTAGGAAGGGCATAAAACACCTAGCTAATGCCCCAGTCCTGCTGGAGTAGAAGAGCAACTGGAATGCAAGCTCTCCCTCTTCTGACGACTAGAGTATTTTCTAACACTTATGTAAATACTAGTGCCTCACAAAACAACCTCGCCTTTAGTGGTGGGTTGGGTGCACAGACATTCAACAGAAGTTTTTAAAAAAAGCCAGTTTTAGCACTTTGGTGGGGACACAGCCCCTAATTGATTTTTAAGCTTTCAAAATTATTTAAGACCCGATGAGAGATATTCTCATAGAGAAAGTCTCTCTCCAGTGCTGTAGGTGTAATCTTCATTGAATTGTCAGACTCTTAGCAGTTAAAAAAAATCAGTACCAAATTCTGCTCTAAGATAAAACAGGTGCAAACCCACTGACATCAAATTAGATAAACTGTTGTAAAAGAGCAGAATGTGGCCCCTATGGCTGAATCCGCTTAGCCTACAAGTTCCCAAACTGTGCTCTAGGACAGACCAGGCCAGGAACATGGAGCTGATTCTCCTTTCTGTGTCCAAGTAGAAAAAACAGAACAGATGGAAGAAGCAGGACATGAAACGATGAACAGAAAGTATGATTAACTTGTTTTAAAAACCAAATCACTTACGGCATTACAAGCGGACAAAACATATATAGGAAATTCTTTCCTAATATTACAGAGGATTTTATGCAATTGGGACTATAGCTACTGAAAGGAGACAATTGAGCCTACAGGCAGAAACTGTGCCCAGAGGGAAAATTACCAAGATAATGACAAACTTGTTTCTCCTGCAAATGTGAAATAGATAGGCCAAACTCATGACTAGTGGAAACTCTGTGAAAGTCAATCACAATAATTTTCATCAGGGATACATTTGGCCCATTTGTATTATTATTATTATTATTATTATTATTATAAGCATTTATATAGCGCTAGCAATGTACCAGGTGCTTTACAGAGAATAAAATAGACACGATCCCTGCTCGAGAGTGATGGAAGAGATGTGGAGTGCTCGAACAGGGGTTCGGAGGGAGATCAGGACAGAGAGGTAGGGGGGGAGCAAGGTTGTGAAGGGCTTTGTTTACAGCATCACTTTTAAGTTCAGATCATGGTATGTCCTTGTCCACCCCTGCAACTAAACCTTATTCAAGAGTGGATCGGCTGCACCTCTCAGTGTTCTGTGGTTTTGACAAGAGTTGCAGCGAGAAGCTGCCACACCACAGGCAAACGTTCACCATTTCCTCCTGAGGTACCTGGGAACCTCTACTGCTGTGGCCAGTTGCTTTGTTTATTTGTTATAAATAGCTTGCTTTGTTTGTGTAGTCAGGGCAGGGCACTTTGCAGTTGGATTATTTTCCTTATCCAAAGCTATTAAATGAATTCTTTCTGAAGAGCTGGGGGTTTTGTTCCATTTAAATAAAGAAGCCTCTTGTCAGTTGTGGTGGGAGAAACTGGAGCTGCTGGAGATGGCCAGAAAAGGGGGAAGGGGGTGGGTGGGGGACAACTGCAAACAGCCTCATCTGGAGCCTAAAGAGCTGGTTCACAGCGACTTCTAACCTACTGAACAAGCTTCCTGGATGCCGAACAGTAGAAACCTGCAAATGCAGTCTACCTACACAGAATTGGGGTCTTTGCTTATATGAGGCCAAATTCCACCCCAGCATAAAGCTGGTGTAACTCCAGTTAAGTCAATGAGCAGAATTAGACTTAATGACAAAAATGATCCATTCAGAAGAGTCTAAGCCACAACCGTTCTAGCTTCAACTGAATCCTTCTCCCTGGAGTTTCTGTCCAGGCAATTCATAACAGATGTCTAGGAAATTCATCTGAACCATCTATACAACAAACTCATTATTCCACTAGCTGCCAAGCAATGAGTTTGGCAGGTACTAGAAATACAGGGACTTTGGGGCAAGAAGTACTTTATTCAAAATGTTTAATATTTAAGTGTCTTAGAGCATGTTCCAACGAACATGAGTAGCAGAGTTAACTACTGAGATGGAATTAAACCAATGTAACTTCTCCACTTCAGTAGCATTCTCACTGCAGCTCCAAACTGATGTAGTATCACTGCAAACTCCCATGATGCAAAAGAGCACAGATGTGGTATATCCCTTGATGAATTCTTCACATTACAGTTATTTTGATGTCAGAGGCGAATGTACTCATAATTTTTCCAGAATACATACATCTGGAATAACGTTGGGTTAGTGCATTTGACAGATGAATGATTCCGATATAAAAGTGATTTAAGGAGCAACTACAAATGTAGCTGTTTGTCAGAATATGGTCTTAATGGCAATGAACACTCTAGGTAAAAACAGATGTGCTGGTAGCCTGCTTTGGTCCAGGAGCCACTGACACGTCTGTTGTGGCATCTCCAGATGTTGGCCTGCTTCTGCTCCGGGGTGACATCTGCCCTGCGGGCCAACACGGTTTAACACAATTGTGTGGCCTCACCATACCCGCCACGGGTTGGGGTGGGCTGTCATGGCCGGCCACTATGGCAGCTCTTCATTGGCCGCCATGGCTGTCTGTCAGTCACGGTGGGGGGCTGGGAGCAGGGCATGGATGGGGCTGCCTGCCTCTACGTTTTTTGTACTCCTTGTCCCCACCCTACACGGGTGGTGGGGGCAGTGGGACAGCTTTCCGGCCATGGGAACGTTACTTCTGTGCCCTGAACTGGCCCATGTAGGCTGCAGTTTCCCACCCTACGTGGTTGTTACCCTCTCTCTAATAAATTCATGCCGACTGAGTACAGATTGTCTCCTACCCAGAGGTGGCCCGTCAGTCCAGGATACCCTACCTGCATCCCTACACCCCTAACAAGCCTGTTGGCTGCTTCTGGCTGCAGACAGTCACTCGTGAGTTCACTGCTGCCACGGCCAGTATAAATCCCGAGATTGAGCGCACAGCAATAGCACAATTTGTTGCTATGTGCTATTTCACTTACGCACATGGTTACTGCCATTTCTGCTGTCTGGAGCATTCTCTGGGAAATGTAGTCCACCAGTTCCAGAGAGCCAAGATGGTGGCGGACAGTATGAGCACACGCAATAGTAGCAAACGGTACTATGTGCATGCGCCCGATTCTGTGCTTCATACTGGCTTCTGTGGTATGTAAACAATTTATTTAGAGCTCCTTTAGAAAAAGCAGCAGCATGTCGGTTTCTCCTTTTACTAGAGCAAAAACAAAGAAGGAGCAGCTGTCTGTTTCTGCTACTGAAATACAGTCTTGGACTTTTCTATATAGAGTTTCCCCCTAAATGCACACAGTGTCTATCAATAATACTGTGCAGCAAAAGTATAGATAAACCAGTCTAAGAGTAAAGTGTGGATAAAGTAGGGAATATAAAGTAAGGGCACAAACAGGCCTTGAAAGTGGAACATGACTGTCCTTTGCAGTTAGCAGTGCTTGATCCCTTCATAGAAAGCTGGGTCAAGGACATATTCTGCTAACCACAAGGAGAGACGTTAAGATGATAAACTGATGTACCATGGACAAAGGGAATATTTCTTGAATAGTTTTTGTTTGGAGGTACTATAGGAGCTTATGGGGATACTGTTCTATAAAAGACCATCACAGACACTACTCAGGGTTCTTCTTCTTCGTTGACTCATGACGGCTGGGCTGTAAGTTCCCCTTTTTGCAAAGAGGTTTCGTATATTATTTCTTTCATGGGCATTTATTTACTCTGACTTAGTAAACACTTTGTATTTTTTTTTGTACTTTTATACTTACGTTTTTCTATACTTTGTAAGAAATAGGTTGTAAGACATATTTTGTTCTAGTATAAGATGTTAAGTTGCTTTTAGTGCAAGTTATATTACTTTTGATTTTAACTAAAGTTAAATCAATTTAAACTCTGTTTTAGTGATCATTTAAGTAATTTGGTATTAGGAGACAAGTGTCTCATTTGTATAACTTCTCAGTGGAAAAGAACCCAAGTCAAAGATCCTGCTTTTAGGTTCACTTTCCCCAGGGCCAAATTGTTCCAGGCAGCACTCAGAGGGAGAGGCACTCTGGTCTAGGCCACAAGTGCTTCCCTACACATCCAGACATGCCAGAGGGGAGGTGGGCCCAGAGGGGACTCAGAGCAGCCCAAGGCAGAGGGAAGCATGGAGTTGGCAGAATGGCGACACAAACGTAATGGTGGCCTACAGGCCACCATCATGTTTTGTTAAGGGCCATCCAGATGTTTGGTCTGGAGTTTCCCCAAGCATGGTGGGGGCTAGCCAGGGCTGTGACTCCAGAGTCACAGCCTGGGCTACCTGCCACCACACCTGTGGAACAGTCTATCCAATTAAGCTACAGCTGTTCCATGGGCTAATACATGTGGTAGCCCACTGCTCCTGGCCTGGAGTGGCCCCCATGATGGGTGGTCATGGTGGCCATCATTGGCCGCCTGTCATAGGGTGAAGGTGGGTTGCTGGGCACAGTTCCCCTCCTCCCGGGCTCAGGTGCACAAACGTTTGTTTCGTGGCCGGATCCGATCCTGACTAGGAAGCAAGCGGCTTCCCAGTCCAGATCAGTTCATGATGATGGCGCTCTGCTGTCACGTATGTTTTTACTTACAGAGCATGCTCTGGGCATCCAGCAGGGCTGCCCAGATGAAGCATGCTTTTTTGTATCATGGGGAGGGGCTGGAGGAGAGGCCAGGGCACCAAGGTATGGGTTCCTATGGAGAAAGTCAGCCAACCCGGATAGTTTTAGGGCACCTTTTCCATGCTCTCTAAACCAATTAGAGCCCTGAGGAACTCTCTTTTCCCTCTTCAGGAAAGGGGAGGGAGCAGAAGATATTTTGGTGAGTAATTAATTTTTTTATTCCCCTCCTTGAGTTATCTTGCTGTTCACTATGGTATAGTCCCCTTTTTTGTTCCCCCTCCCTGAGTAATTTTATTTTGGATTTATTTTTTAGATTGAGGTTTTTGGTTTTCTTATATATATATTTAAAATATTTTTTGCTGTTTTTAATCTGTTTTTTGTTTGTTTGGATATTGTGTATTGACAATATTTTTGGATTTATTTTTCTTTTTGTATAATTTGTCTGTATTGTTTGGCTATTGAATATTTCAAATTGACATTTTGTGCATTTACTGAATATATATTTTAATTTATTTTATAGGATATGTTTTGATACTTTTATATATTTTTCTTTTTGATTTTTTAAATAATTTATCTTTCTATTTGTTTGGATATTGGATATTTGGTGTGGCTATTCTGTGTGCTGAGTGTACTAGGGAAAAATGTAAACAGAATTGAAAAGATTTCCAAAAGCTTTACTTGCAGGCTTCTTACATAGTATGAACAGTTCAAAAATACTTGCTTTTCAAGTGACCTTATTGTCTTACAGTGTTTCTGAAAGGATAAAAATAGTAGCATTCTTTTTTGAGATAGCTCCCTTGAATTTTGTCCCTCTTCCCAAGTGATCTATGCATGACAAACGTTTTGTTGAACTTTGAATGTTCAAATTGGTTGAGATATTTTGGTGGGCTCATATTGTGAAAAAATTTGATCAAATACAGTAGCTTTTCCAAATGATTTATTTGGTGACTTGGTATATTCAAGCCTTCTGTTGCAGCATGAGCACTTCAACAATACTTGCTTTGCCATCTGTATGCAGCCTTGTATGGTTTTAATGTTTTTGAAAGGGACCCTCTAATTTTTATTCATCTATTCATATCCCTATGCTTCCCTTCCTGCAGAGCTTTATCCCCTGCTCTACAAGAAATGTGATGCTACTGCAAATTTGGTATCTTAAGGATTTTTCCATTTTTTTTTCTTGTTCACTGGTTAGGGAACTTTAGAGGAAGGTGCCATTATTTATTTATTTAATTGTATTTCTTGGTCACCTCATCCTGCTGCAGCAGCTCAGGGCGGCTCGCAACATGTTAAAACATATACAAATATAATAAACACAATAAACATTATAAAAACCAAGATAAAACATCTTTATCTTGGAGCTTATCATTATCATTAGCTCCAGACAGAGCTAAAAAAACCCCCCAAAGCTCCCCTTCCCAACCCCCAACCAATCACCCATCACCCATCTCCCTTGTCAAAAATCTGGTGGAACAGCCAGGTTTTGCACTGTCTTTGGAAAGAGGGACTGTCCAGGAACAGGCGGACTTCCATCGGGAGGAAATTCCACAGCTGCAATGCAGCCACCAAGAATGCCCCCCCCCCCCATCATCACTACCCAGGAAACTTCAAGGAAGGCACGCCCGGCCAACTACAGGGGCAGATCCAGGACTCGGGGGGTAAGGCAATTCTGCAGATAAGCGGGCCTAGGCCATTTAGGGCTTTATAGGTCAAAACCAACACCATGAATTGGAGCCAGACGACTATAGGCAGCCAGTGCAAAGAACGCACCACTGGTGTAATGTGCTCATGGCGACCCGTCCCTGTAAGGAGATAGGCCACCATGTTCTGCACCAGTTGCAGTCTCCAAACCGCCACCAGGGGTAGTCCCATGTAAAGTGTATTGCAATAGTCTAGTCTTGAGGTGATGAAAACATGGATGATGGTGGCCAGATCAGCTTCCGAGACGTACGGTCGAAGCTGTCACACTAGATGTAATTGGCGAAATGCTCCCTTCGCCACAGCTACCACCTGGAGATCCAGGCAGAGTCGTGAGTCAAGGAGCACCCCTAGACTACGGAGCTGGGGGACCAACGGAGGGCAAACCCCATCACTGATGGGTGCCACCACTCCCTTAGCCCCTCCCATCAGCATCAACTCTGTCTTGTCGGGATTCAGCTTCAGATGGCTCGCCCGCATCCAGTCCCCCACAGCCTTCAGACACCGGGTAAGCATCGAGACTGCCGGGCCCGAGTCAGTTAAGAAGGAGAGGTAGAGTTGGGTGTCGTCAGCATACTGATGACACCAAACTCCAAACCCTCTGATGACCTCGCACAAAGGCTGCGTGTACACGTTGAACAGGAGAGGAGGCAGAATGGAACCTTTTCCCTCCCAGGGTTCCTCTGATAACGAGGCACTCAAAGGCCTGAGTTTTGACTTTGAGTGCAAACTGAACACCACATAAAAGTTGGAGGCAGAGGTGCCTATGGAGTGCGGTCAGAAAGAGGAGGGTCCAGATCATGGATCTGTGCCTTGGGTCTGTCGCTTACTCTTGTGTGTATGCCCTCATCTCTGCTCCCTTACCCTGAACTTAGATGTTCGGTTCTTAAGAGTAGGAACTGGGTATAAAGGCCAGATCCAGGAACTGGGAAGGGGTCAAATAAAAACTTGCCATGGGCCACATTTAGCGCCTGGGCATAAGGTTACTCACCCCTCGTTGAAGGGGAGCAGGGATGGGAGGGGCTGGTCTGAGGTGAGGGATTAGAAATGTAACACCATCAGTGTGATTTAGTAGCATAGCATAATATTTTATTGGCTCAACCGATTGGTTGTAGCAAAAGAAAAACATTGTACATAATATAAAAACCATACAAACAAAGAAAATCACAAGGCGGGCATCCCCTATTATACATCTAATGACAGTATCTAAAACCAAAGTCAAAAAATATCTGAGTTTACGAACAGCAAAGGCCTGTCTCTTGCAAGGTTACAAATTTCCCCAGCAGCACAGTTGGAGCTTTAACACTGATTGATACCCCAGTTGCCCCCTAGCTATGGAGACATTTTACAATTTCTACAAGCCAGGGTATGAGCAAAGTTTGCCATTTTGAGCATAACCTTCTCACAAGGATTGGCTAACAGATAAGCCAATTTTAATTGAAAATCCAAATGTGATTTCCCAATCAATAGGTCATTCAAATATTTAACTCTCACATCAGAAGTATGAGGGCATTTGAACAAACAATGATACAGGTCTTCCACCTGCAAATTGCATTTACACAAACGTTCTTCATAGGGGATTCCACTGTATCTACCCTCGAGAACCTTGGTTATCATAATCTGAAATCAAAAGAGAGTTAAAGACCTCAACTGAGTAGCTAAGCTTTTTGGTCTAGTGCACTTTTTGCTAAAGTATTCTGCCTCCATGCTGCTGCTTCTAATCATGCACTCCTCTCTCTCAATGCAGCTGAGGTGGGGGTGGGAATGAGGGAACAGTTTGTGTTCTTTCATGCATACTAAAGGTGTTTTCAGATGTGACAGTGGCACAGTTTAACCTGTTTTAGCGCAGACTAACCCAGGTGTCACCGTCACGTCGAAATGTGCCCACCAGATGTTAGCAGAGTCTGGCTCCCAACCGTGGTGGGGGCTATCCCGGGCTAGCCCCCACCCCAATCAGGATCTGACTAACAGACCCGAGTAAAGGGGGCTTTCACAGCTGAAAGCCCACTTTATTTACCACGGTCTGCAGTGGTGGTGGGTGCCATGGTGGCCCATCACCCGGGGGGCAGGTTGCTGCACGTAGTGTGGGGGTGGTCCACAAGCTGCCACTGCTCCTAACCCCAGATGTTTTAACCCTCTGTTGTCTAATAATCCAATATTGATCAAGATGCAGCCTCTCAGGAGAACTCATACTGAAAGATATAATTTTATATACAAATAAATTAACACTGAAGGCAAAGGTTAAATTCCATCTTACCTGGGTGGATAGGAGACATGGCTGCAACCCAATAACCCAATTGTGGTGCAATGTACGTCCAGGTCAGCTGATTTCCTTTCTGTTGTACAAGGCCAAAACTACTTTTCAACCATGTCCCTATAAAAAAAAGAAATTCAGATCAGGGCATCATATATATTAGGCTATGTCTTAGGCCCTCTTCTCTTCTCCCTTTACACACTTTCTCTAGCTAATCTCACTGATTCCAGTATCACCTGTATGCTGATGGCACACAACTCTCTCTCCATTCCTGTACTCTCCCCCTCCTTCCAGTTTTGTATCGCTGACTCTCTCTGGGTAATTTCAGACGTGACGGGCCTTTTGGCCCATCATGCTGAACCCTGGACTGGGATCTGTCTCGGATCCCAGTCTGTGATCAGACCGGCCATCCTTTAGACATGCTGGCCTGATCGTGGAGGGTAATCGGGGAGATGGGTGGGCGCAGCGGCCAATTAGGCAGCTGCACCTGATCCTGGACCGCGGTCTGGACCGCAGTCAGGAACTTGAGGTAACAGATGTTACTTTCGCCCCATTCCTGATCGTAGTTCAGCTAACCACAATTCTGGAGACAAGGCTAGGCAGTTCCCAATTCCAGGATCTTGGCAGGAGCACTATAAAACAGACCACAAGCCCCTTAAATAGACATATGTTTATTACTATATCATATAGAAAGAACTGGGAATAAAGCACCAATACACTTGCATATAGCAGCAGCCTTCACCTATTCTAACAGCAAGCACACACAGAGAGATACATATATATGTGTTCTTATGCATCAGAGGTCTCAGGTCTGGTCTGGAGAGGAGAGGCAGGGCGGGGGCCCGATCGAGGTCTATCTAGGAACCTAGCTGCTGGAGTCTTGGCTTTTCACAGTCTTTGAGAGCGTTGGAAAGGGTCAAGCACTGATCAACTGGCAGCCACCTAGGTAGCTGGTCAGAGGGTACCGTGCAAGACACCGATCCTGTCTAAGGCTGGCCTTTTTAT
>QEPC01001049.1:81219-91362 GCA_003113815.1 Sphenodon punctatus | reverse complement strand
CCGGGGATCCCGGGCCGTGGCAACCGGCCAGACGTTACTTTTTTTTGGTCCCCGCTGGGGATCTTTTTGACCACGCTTCCCGGGACATTGCCCCGGCTAGCCTGGGAAGCGTGGTTCAAATTGACCCCATGCGGGTATTGACCGTGGCGAACATCTGGCGGCTGCCAAACAGACGTTCGAGCCACAGTGACCACAGGTGGGTATTCACCGTGGTTCACTGTGATCTCGTAACGTCTGAAAATACCCTAAGTTAAGCATGTCCACCTGCAACTTCTCAACCTCATGAATGTTTCCTTGTCTCTCCTTATGTTCACTTCTCCCTTCTCTCCCCTTCCATTGTCGTAGATTGTAAGCCCCTTGGGGTAGGGACCAGTCTATAACTATTGACTGTACAGTGCCAGGTACACAGCTAGCACTATATAAATAATCATAATTATTGCAGTTAGGGAAAAAACAAATCCTAAACTTCAAAGTTTGCAGTGGATACTGTAGTTTGAGCTATATCACCTTACAGCTAAGAATACCATTAAAGAATGCTTCCGAAGAAAATTATTGTAGCTATTTTGATAAATAAATATTTCGAATCCAAAGATTCCCAACCAGATTATAACAACTTCAAAATAGCCTCAACTATGTCAGTGTTGATATTTTCTTGCTGAAAATATTAAGAACATAAATCGTGTCATACCGAGTCAGACCAACGGTCCATTGACGCCAGCACCTGTCTCAGACAGTAGCCAACCTCGGGCGCTTGGAAGAAGTACCCGAAGGTCACAATGGGGTGATCCATTCCCTGTTGTTCATTCCCACCATTGCTGCTTCTGTTTTCAAGGTTACATTAAGCACTATACAAATTGTAGGTTTATTGGGGGAGGGGAGTGACTTTAAAACTGTATCTTTATTTCAATGTAAAGGTTCCAATTCTGCAGACTCCTGGGGTGAAAACAGACATGATGCTAACCACCCTTGGTGGTTATTTATGCATGTTGCAGGGCTGCAGAGGGCACCAATACAGGCCAGTAACATGCATAAATAATCACCAAGGGTGGTTAAAGGGTGGTTAGCGTCATGTCTGTTTTCACCCCTGCACCCAACTGTTGCAGAATAAGGTCTTAAGGGTGGGGGAAACAAACAAAAATGCACAAAAACTGTTTCCATTTCTGATCCAACACTACATCTTATTTATGCTGATGAGTTACCCTTTATAAACTGGATTTACTGTGTTGCTAACTGAACAGAAACGCTGGGGGGAAAAATAATATAGATAGGAATATATTTTTAGAAGATCCTATGAGACTATTTCAAATAATGTAAAGGGTGTGTGCATATATGCATCCAAATCCTTAAAAGGAAATCTTTACAGCCATCATGGAAGCTTTGAGAGCATTCCTACAATTCTAATATGCCCCTTTGCACAGTGAGAATTCTAAAGCACATTTATGAACTACATTTTAATCTAGTAGTAGTTCTGATTTCACACCACTAGGGGGGGTGCTAACTAATTATAAATCTACAAAACAGTATACTTCCACTAACACAAAAATCTCAGATTAGTATATATACTATACCATCTGCTTTAATGGATAAATACAGACATTACATTGGATAAATACACCTTTACATTGTCCAATTTAAATGTGCTATCCAGAAGTCAGAAATGGCCATGCTACATAATGAGTTAGTACAGGTTAGTTTAAAAAGCCTGCAGTATCTGTCTATATGCATCTGCCAGTGTATCGGGGCATCTCACATATATTATCTTCATTTCACCTGTCTGGGGTAAATTAAATGCCAGAGGCACAGAGAAAGTGTATTGCTGGAAGCCGCCCTGAGCTGTTTGCAGGAGGGGATGGGGTAAAAATCTATTAAATAAATAAAATAAAATAAATAAATGACTGTACAAGGACACACCAGAATTTGGTGGATGAACTGGGAAATGAAATGAGCCCAAGCCTCCCAAGGCTTATTTCAATTGCCTTAAAAGACCACGTTTCCTCAGAGGTCTTCAATGTTACTTTCCAAGAGCAAGAATCTGTCCCCTTTGGAGCCTTTAAATAAGATGATGGGAATACAGCCCCCAGTCTTATCAGGATACAGGAATGTCCTTGCACAGGTAATGACAGTCCGTGATAGGCACTGGGCGAGAACATCAGGGTTGACAACTCACGTGCTCCTAAAGGTTTTTTAAAGCCCAGAAGTAAAGCTTGTGATTCAAATAGCAAGAATCTCAGCATTCACAATGTTCCATCTCTTGTGGATGTGGAGAAAAAGCTTGAAAATACAAACAGAGTGTGCCCTAAAAGCTCAAAAAATAGGACCATACCCACAACCTTGTCCCCAGACTTGCCCTCCTTCCACCGACAATGGGTATTTTCAGATGTTACGAGATCACGCTCAACCACGGTCAATTCCTATGTGGTGAGCGTGATCCCGTAATGTCCGTTTAGTGTTACGCCAGATGTTCACCCTCGTGAATCACGGGGGGGGGGGGGNGATTCACTAGGGTGAATACCCGGCGTCACACTAAACAGACGTGACGTTGACACGCTCAACCACGGGAAAACCCCATGGTTCAGCGTGTCAGCGCCACGTCTGGCCGCTGACCACAGCCCAGAATCGGCGGTGAGCATGGCCGCCGATTCCAGGCCGTGGTCAATGTCCCGGGGCGGGCGGGCGTGGCGGCTGCATTGACCACAACCCCCGCCCGTCTCCAGGAGGGCGGGCTGCTGGGGGAGCGGGGCTGTGCATCACGTGGCCCCGCCCCCTCCCCAGATTCCCCGTTGGGATCGGGCGGCACGTCTGTTGGACGTGCCGCTTTGATCCCGGTGGGGAATCCCGAAGGTTGTTTCCGTGATGGGGCCAATTGGCCCCGTCACGTCTGAAAATACCCAATGTAAGTCTGGCTGTTCTGCCAGGCTTTTGGTGGGGGAGGTGGGTTGGCTGGTTTTTTTTCTTTTTTGTTAGCTCCAGTTTTATGATCTGTTTTATGACAATTTGTTATTATATTTATATGTATTTTATATTTATATTTTATATCTTGTTAGCCGCCCCAAGCTGCCTGTGGCAGGATGTATTGCGGGGTATTAAATGTAAATAAAAAAATAAACTGCTGTAAATTATTTTTAAAATGCTTGTGATTTTTGCAACTCTAAACTTATGATTTTTGAACATCTGCAGAATAGCAATAGTGGAACACTTTTCAGAGCTTAAATTCCGAACTTTGGAACTGTGGCAGGAAAGACAATGCTAGAAGTAACACAAACTACTAGCTACCAACTATTAAAGCCTTATGACTATGGAAATGCAAGGTTTGAAGAATTTTCCGGAACGCAGTGGAATCTCCTTCACTGGAGGTATTAAAAACAAGCATCTGTCCATGATACTGTAGACAGGGATATCCTGCCAGGGAACAGGGAGTCAGGGCCAGCCTTAGGTATGTGCGCCCGCACATGGCCCCGCACCTGGGGATGGCAGTCCTGGCAAATTATTTAAATTAAGCAAATTAGGCCTCGTACCAAGACTTTGCATATGGCCCCGCAAGTCCTGGGGGCTGGCCCTGCAGGGCATTAGACTAAATGACCTGGCCTATACATTCAAGTCATTACCTCCCTGGGACCCAGTGACTCCAGGTGAGGTAAGTTTAATGATCTCCAGCTTGAAATCAGCTAAGGCCCCCGGGATAGATTTCATACCTGCGGAACATTTGAAGGGGAATATAGAGTGGTGGAGTCAGGTTTTGGCCTCCTTTTTACCCAAATTAATAATACTGGGAAAATTCCAAAAGCACGGCTTGAAAGGGTTATTGTCCCCATATTCAAAAAGGGAAACCCCCAGGATCTTTCAAATTACCGGCCCATAAGTCTTTTGAGTATTGTTGGTAAATTATACACTAGATACCTTCTAAATAGGATCCTTGATTGGATAGAGCAAGGTAATTTAACAGGGCCCGAACAGGCAGGCTTTAGGAAAGGCATGTCCACAATAGATCATCTCTTTGTTATTGACCACTTAATCTCCAAATATGTACTTGGTCGACATGGATCACGTCTTTATATTTGTTTTGTGGACCTGAAGTTGGCATTTGATTCGATCTACCGGGAACTACTCTGGAGTAAACTGATCAAATATTGTATTGATCTTAGATTACTCTTGCTGATAAAGGCAGTCCACTCAGGTACATCCCTAATGGCAGCCTTTCGGGCCAGGTGGCTGCAAGAAGGGGTGTGAGACAGGGTTGCCTCTTGGCCCCAATATTGTTCAATTTATTTTTGAGTGATATGAGGGGCTCATTGGCGAGCCCTGTTGTTCACCCAGTGGAGATGGAGGGTATTTGACATCTACTCTCCTGTACACAGACGATACTGTGCTGGTTGCTAGGTCACAGGTGGGCTTAAGGAGACTGTTGGGGGCTTTTGGAGACTATTGTGAGAAGGAATCTCTAATGATCAATTATTCCAAGACAAAGGTAATGGAGATTGGTAGTACTCGGAGGCACCATAATTGGTATCTGGGGGAACATAAAACAGAACAGGTAAAGCAATACAAATACTTAGGGGTGCTCGTGTTTACAACCCCCTCTGGGATTGCCCAGTTCAAGGCCGCCAGAATGGCGGCCAGAGCTACCGGACGGGGTATTGCCAGTTTTTACTGGAATGAAGGGGGTAGACTATTTAAACCAGCCTGCAAGCTGGTCAAGGTTAAAATGATTTCACAATTCCTCTATGGGGTACAAATTTGGGGGGAGGGGGGTTTCATAAATTGAATGATTTAGAGGTGGAGCAGAATAGAATTCTGAGAACTATTTTGCATGCTCCCCGATATACCCGGCAGTCCTGTTGAGAGCGGAGGCAGGCATGCGTAGCATTGCGTTGCATGCCAAACTGGCTATTATTAAATACTGGCTGCGTCTGCTGCTGTTACCTTCTGGTTCATTGGCTAACTTGGCAGTCCAATCTGATGTGGGCAGTTGGTTTGAGGAAATTAATAAAAATATGGTTTCCTTGGCTTTTTCAGTGATGTATGCTTTGTCCTTCTCGTTTGACAGAATTTGGTCTGAAGTCAAAACACGTATGTGTGACCAGAAACTGCAAAACGAACATACTTTAATTCAGGCACAGAAAATGTCTCAGTTGTATAAGGGAATCATGATACCTCTCCAGGGACCTAGTTACCTGGCTGATCTTAGGCTATGCAATGAAAGAATAGCTCTGACCCTGGCTAGATTAAATGTATTCCCGTCAGCCTATACGACGGGAAGATTAAAGGGTATCCCAAAGGAAGAGAGATTGTGTTTGGATTGCTGTAAGAGCCAAAAGAAATGTATAGAATCAGTGGCTCACATTCTTTTGGTTTGCCCCTCTTACCATCATTGGAGGTCAATCTTTATAGCTCCCCTCTTAAAATCTTTAGGTACAGGAGCTGCTCGGGCAGAATTCCTACTTTCAGATAGGGAGTTTGTAGTTTCCCTAAACGTGACTGAATTTTTTGCAATCAGTTCTTAATTTCAAAAGCAAGCTACAAGGGTGAAGTTTAGATGAACCCCAGGCCTTGGAATAAAAGGTGGAGATGATTCTATATTATAAGCTCCCGAGATATCTGGCGTGGACTCTGGGATTGGGTTGGGGCTGGTTGGTCCTCCTTTCCTTCTGGTGTATATGGGTGTAGAGGAGGTTTATAGTGGTAGCTTTGTAATATTCTTATTTTTAGATTGTTCTGCTTTATTTTATATGTATTTTGATGTATACATGTTGTTTGAGTTTGGGATTCTTTGTAGAACGGCCGACGGCTACGTAATAAAATTTATTATATTATTATATATAGGCTAAATGACCCTAGGGGTCACTTCCAGGATGCCCTAAAGCTCTACGAAAGGGTGAGGTATGGTGGCTTTCGAGGAATACATGTAGAAGCAAAATGTGAATGTGCAGCAGGTTGCTGTTCTTTAAGGATCTGGGGAAAATCTATGGCCCTTTTTTCTGACAAATAAGCCTATTTTAAATGATCAATTCCGACAGGAAAAAATATAGTACAAGATTTGCCAATCAGAAATCACTTGGTCTAACTAACTGAAAAATACCTTTAAAATTCTCTGTACTGAAGCAAATTTAAAAGGGAGTCAAAAATGTTATTTTTGATATGAGGTTTTGAAGTAATGACCTACAATTCTCATTGCCAGTACCCAGCACTTCTAAATAGCTGGCCCTCTTTGTTCATGAAGGAACACCCCCCACCCACTGTATAATTAGTTAGAGGGGATGAATAATTTTATACAATTAGCAAAACCCAAGTTTATGGCAGGAATTCAGTAGGAGTAACTGTTGTGTCCAGCTTGTCTTGCCTTATTCACACTGCGCTGCACTGGAATGAGCAGAATCCTTGCAATGCCTCTTCAAAAGCTTTGTTGCTTAATAAATTATATCCCTACATAATGCAGCAATCAAGAAGCTAACAGAGGCTACCCTTTCAGTGCTGCGGGCACAGCTCAGTCATTCCAACCAAACAAGCAACAGCTCAGATTCCTCACATTTTACCAACCAAAGAGGGCATTCACCTTAAGCAAACAAAAGATCACACAGTATCAGACTAACCTGTCTTCTTGCTTGTGTTGGTCATCTGGCTTGCCTACCTGCATTTTGGATCCACTGGCTATCCTCCAGAACCTGCCTCTTGGTTAAAGTAATGTTCCCTCTGCTTGTAAGCCCTGGCTTACACCCAGGGTGAAGGGAGACTAACACCAACTCTACTTAACACTGCTTTAATATTTCATAGGCATGTTGCACGGCTGCACTAAGGAATGTTAGACAAATGTTGACTTTCATCAGCCAGGATGGGCAAGGATCTAGTTCAAAATTGGACGCCCTCATTGCCCCAAGCACCTCCCCTGCATCAGTGGGCGGTACGGATTGAAACTGACTCAAATAAACAGGGCAAGACTGAGCTCCCATAACATAGCACCCAAGTCATGGTATACAAAAAACAACTTTCTTGTATTTCTTACCTGGTCCATTTTCCCTCTATGTTGTAGAAAGTGAACATGGCTACTGTGAAATTACAATGAAGGAAAACTGACATGAAAACTATAGTGCATGTTACAAACAAGATGAAAATTTCAACAGACTAGGGAAGAGAAGTTCTAGTAACACTATACTGATTGGACTTTATGGCATGTCACTATGTCAGAGGTGAGCAAATGGCAGCTTGGGAGCCACATGTGGCTCTCGGGCACCTCTACTGCAGCTCTTGCGTGGCTTCCTGGGGGCATGTCCCTGCATCTTCCTCAGAAGCAAGAAAAGCCAAACTCCTATTTCCACTGCTGGTGGAACCTCCTGGGGCCCATGGGAGCAGTGTGTCCTGAGCTGCTATTTCTGCTGCCCAAACCACAGGATTGCCTCAGAGCCGGAGCTTTGACATGGGGGGTGGGGGAAGCCATGTTCTATCCCCAGGATCGGAGGAAGCTGTGGTCAATGTAAAGCATCTTGTGGCTCTCTGACATAGGAAAATTTCCTAGTAAGTGGCTCTTGGGCTTGGGAACATTTGCCACCCCTGAACTGTGCGCTTGATCCTGCAAACTCGGGGCTCAATCCTCTTTCATGAAGGTGCACGAGGGGGTTGCATACATATATGCAACATAGCTTTTTGCATGAAAGATGCAAGCAGGTACCAAATTTTTATTCCCAGTGAGAAGTAATATTGTGCAGCATAATGCAGGTCAGTGGTCTGTTGCCTGTAACGTAGCAGCATAAACACACCTCTGTACCTCGGGTGCACACACAGTTGATTAGATCACATGCAAGTGCTGACTATGTAGAACGGCTCTGCTGGGGTGATGCTACATACACAAGGCGGGTCAACTAAGTCTCTCATTATGAACAAGATTTTGGCACCTACTGTAGTGTGATACTATAGTGTACAACTTATATGTGCTTAACTAGCTTGGGCACCTAGGTGAAGGAGGATTTGTGCCCTTCACATAGCTGAAGTCTATTGACTTCAGAGACCGTGTTCGCTTGAATTTTTCTGAAACAATTGAAGCAAATCATGTGTTATGTATGTCTTAAAAAATTACTAAGATATCTTTGGGGTTGATCCACTGGCCACCTAAATGTGATGGCATCTCCTTGTGGAGCTATATACTGGCATGTACCCCATAATTATATCATCTGACAGGACTGCCTTATAGCGCAAAGTCAGTAAGTGATAAAAAGATGAGCTCACGATTTAAAATAAAATTAAGACAATTTTAAAAAAAGTTTCTGTGAGCAGGTATACAGGGAGGGACTGGAGAGGTGTGGGCAGGAATTGAATTCTTGGATATACTGTTGCCTCATTCCCATGCCGGAGTTGCTGGCCAGCCATGTAGGGAATCAACATCTTCATGAAAAGAGCTAAAGTGTATCCTTCAAACAAGGTGAGGAGCCAGACAAGAACTTAAGACAGGCTTAATTGGTTAATTCTCTGGCCTGGTTCTGGGGCAGTGTCTTTACACTGCGTATTGCCACTTACCAGAAGGCAGACTGAAAACTTATAGACCCAGTATGTCTTTTCCCTTGGTGTGAATGTCAGCTTTGGCTGGCGTGGGTTCTACATTAAGCATAAACATCCAGGAGGGGAAGAATAAAACCTGGGCATGAGGCATAGTCAATGAGTGAAAACCAGTTGCTAGGTAGCACAGACTAAACTATGCTAAACTGTGTAATAGAAATGGAACAGAAGGGGTTAGGAAATAATGCAATTATGTAAACGAGTGGAAGATACAAGGAATACTATGTCCAGTTTTGTTTTATAAATTATAAAATATTAATTTATCACTTATAGCATTTTCAGTGTTCAAGGTGCCTTAACAGGCTTATCTAGTTCACTCTCATAACAGTCCTGCGAGGTAGGTCATTATTAGTCCCATTTTATAGGTGCCGAACTGAGGCTGAGACAATGACTTGCCCAAGTCCATTCTAGTGAGTTCATGGCTAAGATTTATTTAAAACTTATATCCCGTCCCTCCTGCCCAAAGGCAGCTTGGGGCGGCGAACACCACAAAAAATGTAATACAAAAACATTTTAAAATAAATCAACAAATTTTAAAACAAATCATAAAAACTCACCCTCCCTCCCAAGCCCTACCCACCGCCCCCCCACTCACCAAAAGCCTGGTGGAATAGCCAGATCTTATACAAACACTGAAATGACAGAAGGGTGGGGGCCAGCCGAGCCTCCTCCGGGAGTGAATTCCACAGCACAGGGGCAGCCACCGAAAAAGATCTCACATCAGTGGCCACCCGTCTTGCCCAGGGAACCTCCGAAAAGGCCCCCACAGACGATCTCAGGGGTCGCACGGGCACATGGGGAGTGAGGCGATCCCGCAGATAGGTAGGGCCCAGGCTGTGAAGGGCTTTGAAGGTCAAAATCAGCACCATGAACCTAGCCCGGTGCTTTATAGGAAGCCAGTGCAGAGCCTGGAGCACAGGTGTCATGTGCGCCCTGCCCCAGTAAGGAGACGGGCCGCGGCATTCTGCACCAGCTGCAGCCTCCGAACCAGCTTCTCTGGCAGCCCCACGTAAAGCGTGTTGCAGTAAAGCAGCCTCGAGGGCATGGATGACAGTGGCGAGGTCAGAGTCTGAGAGATTTATTTATTTATTTATTTTATTTATTTATTTGCAGCCGTAGCCAAAATGCATAACACACAGAAAAAAAAGACAACAACGAGTCAACAAATAACTCGTGCAATCCACCATACCACTGCACCAATCCATACTAATGTGTCCTTCACCCAAATTTTTACAACAACAGAAAAAAAGGGTAATTGGTTAAAACAATACCACATGATACAAATATATATAGCACAAATACCCTTAAAAGGGAAGAACTCGAAATTGCAAAAAACATTCACGTTGCCTGATTGCATCCACCAAAAAAGAAGCGACAGCCTTAGTTAAAGTAGGTTCTACATCGGCCAGAGCCAGACATAACAAGTGGTGCTCAGTCCTACCTGGATATTTCTGGAGGAAAGGAGCCAGATGGGTCATACGGCACTTGTCATACAAATGACAACTCCAAAGGAGATGTTGAGATGTTTCCACTGACAGGGCGTCAAAGGGGCAAAGCCTTTCAGAAAACTCTAATGCCCCAATGCGCCCCTCCCAAAGGGCC
>QEPC01001049.1:64891-80074 GCA_003113815.1 Sphenodon punctatus | reverse complement strand
ACTCCACATGTGAGGTCCCGGGGGGGGAAGATGTACACTCCCCCAAGACCACTTGGTGAGTTCTCCCGGCCAGGAATGAACGATACCAGTCCAAGACCGTCCCGCCAATTCCGGCATGGTCCCGCAGCCGAGTCACCAACACCTCATGATCAACTGTGTCGAATGCAGCCGAAAGGTCTAGCAGGACCAGTAAGGTCTGACGACCCTGGTCCAATGCCAGATGGAGATCGTCAACCAAGGCCACCAATGCAGTCTCCGTACCATACCCAGGCTGAAACCCGGACTGAGAGGAGTCAAGGAAACGGGTGCAGTCCAGGTGTTCTTGGAGCTGCCGTGCCACAGCCCGTTCAATAACCTTCCCTAAAAAGGGAAGGTTAGAGACCGGCCGATAACTGGCAGGAGCATCAGCGTCAAGAGATGGTTTCCTGAGCAGGGGCCTAACCACAGCCTCCTTCAGGTATTCAGGCACCCTACTATCCCAATGGGAGGCACTAACCACCCCAGCCAGCAACGGCTGTAACGTCTCCTGGCTGGCTTTCACCAGCCACGACGGGAAAGAATCTTGTTCACAAGTAGTGGCACGAACAGATCCCAACAAGAACTCCACATCAGCAGGCAATACCATCTGAAACCGATCCCACAAAACAGGACAGGACGGGGCATCCATAGCCCCAGGATGATCCTCTGCAATAACTGCGGAACCAAAATAGTGGCAGATGCAAGTGATCTTATCTACAAAGTACTCGATAAACCAGTCACAGCGGTCACTGAATTGCTCCAGGCAGAAACAAGCAGGACTGACCAGATGGGAACTAGGGGTTCCAGATGGGACTGGAATTCCTAGTTTCCCAGGTCCAAGTCCCAACACCTTATCCACTAGGCTACACTGGCTGTCACTTTGTCAGATGGTGTAGTTGTGAAAGCTACAAGCACAGGCCCAGTCCTCCATTGCACAACCTTGCAAAGAGATTCAGATCTAACAAATATCACTGAGTGAATGTTGGAAAACCATTTGTATACTCTGAGGGTTTGGGGACAGCAACCTTAAACTGGGTCTTTCATCAGGGTGTCTTCTCAAGTGAAACCCATCCTTGATATCTACTTGGTAACACACTTAGTTCCTTCTGGCTAAGTTGGTTGTCATTTAGGGTCTAAACAAAAGAGACGTCCCACTTTTGTCCCCATTAGCCCTGGATTCACCTGCTCGTCTGTCAGCTGGCTGGGGTTGTCAAAGCCTCCCTTCAGAAGGGTAGGATGTCAGATGTTCTTTAAAGCATGGTTGTCTGGCCCCTGCTTAAGAAGCCATCTTTGACTCCCTAGCCAGCTTTCGGCCTCTCTCTAACCTTCCCTTTTTAGGGGTTGCCCGACAGCTGTAGGCTCATCTCGATGCAGTCGGATTCTTGCACCCATTTCAATTGGGCTTCTGTCCTGGGTATGGTATGGAGACTGTGCTTGTGGCCTTGATCGATGACCTCTGCCTGAAGATTGACAAGGGAATTTCTACCCTGTGGATCCCGTTAGATCTTTCGGCGGCCTTTGATATAGTTGACCATGAAGTGTTGTTGACATGACTGCAGGACCTGGCGGGGGTGCACAGGGCCACTCCTGAGTGGTTCCGCTCCTTCCTGTCGGGGAGGTCCCAGATGGGCGGTTACTCATGATCCTCTTGGGACCTCCCAAGTGGGGTCCCGCAGGGTTCTAGTCCGTCTCCCCTCTTGTTCAACGTGTATATGAGGCCACTGGGCAAGGTCATTCGGATGTTTGGGGTCAAGTGCCATTGGTATGCTGGTGACACTCTGCTCCACCTCTCTTTTTAATATGACCCAGGCTCTATAGTCTCAGTGCTTACCCGATGCCTGGCTGCTGTCGGGGACTGGATGAGGATGAGCTGATTGAAGCTGAATCCAGACAAGACTGAGGTGATGGTTGGCCGGCCTTGTGATCTGCAGGGGATTGGGACTCCTGTTATTGACGGAGTCAGACCCCCTCTGTTAAGTCAGGTTCACAGCCTCGGAGTGCTTCTGGACCCTTTGTTGCGCCTGGATTATCAGGTAGTGGTGGTGGCCAGGAGCGCTTTTCACCAACTCCATCTGGTGCGGAGGCTGTGGCCTTTTCTTTCTGATTCAGATCTGGCCACTGTCATCCATGCTTTCATCACCTGGAGGCTAGACTACTGTAATGCGCTCTACGTGGGGCTGCCCTTGATGACTGTTTGGAAACTGCAGCAGGTGCAAAATGTGGCAACTTGCCTCCTTTCGGGGAAAAGGCACTGAAAAGGCCTATTACATCGGTGCTCTGAAGTCTGCACTGGATCCCTATAGCTTTCCAGGAACAATCCAAGGTGCTGGTTTTGACCTTTAAAGCCCTAAACGGTCTGGGTCCCACGTATCTGAGAGACCCCCTGTCCTTCCATGCCCCACTGTGGTCCCTGCGATCGGCCAGGAGTGCCTCCTTGTGGGTACCGTCTGTAAGGCCCTTTTTACACAGACACTCAAACACCGATAAAATGGGCGTTACATTTTATTATACATGGTACAGGGTAACACTGCAGCCCTGCAACATGGGCCCTTTTCACATGAGATGCCTCCACCCAGTTTCGGTGAGTGGAGATCGGTGGAGGCATCTGTGTAAACACCACTTGCAGTGGGTGGGGTGCATTTCTCTGGGTGGAGGTGTCTGTGTAAACACCACTTGCGGTGGGTGTAGGTATGTGCATGCTCCCACGGAACACCCATCTCCACCCACCCCCCACCCATGGAGCAACGGACTCCACTGCCGATTGCTCCGTGGGTGGAGATGGGTGTTGCACGGGAGCATGCACATACCTACACCCACCGCAAGTGGTGTTTACACAGACGCCTCCACCCATTTCTACCCAGTGAAACTGGGTGGAGGCATCTCACGTGAAAAGGGCCCATGTTGCAGGGCTGCAGTGTTGCCCTGTACCATGTATAATATAATGTAACACCCATTTCATTGGTGTTTGAGTGTCTGTGTAAAAAGGGCCTTAGTCTTGTTTGTATGGTGAAGGCCCGCAGGGAGACATTCTTGATTGCTGCCCCAATGCTATGGAACTCCCTTCCCCTGAGCTTTGTTTGAGCCCGAACTGGGGCATCTTCTGGAGACAGTGCAAGGCATTTCTATTTGAGTATTTTCAGAAGTGATGCTACCACACTTAGCCACATTTTACCACACTTAACCCCACTCCGGGCTCACAACCACCGTCACTTCTGTTCGGCAGCCACCAGATGCTCACCACGCTTTGTCCCAAACCGTGTTAGCAGTTACCACCGATTGTGATCTTGGAAAAGTGGGGGGTGGGGGTGGGGGGACAGCTGGTGGCAAGCGCTACCACGGTTCAGGGCAAAGTGTGGTAATGCACACTGCATGTCTGTTCTGGGTACCAGCATACCCCGGGGCGGGGTGGCGGCCGTTGCCCCGGATTGGGTCTAAGCATGGTAACATCACTTCTGAAAATACCCTTTGTTACTGTATTTGGCGGGTAGGGAATGGGAGGTTTGGGGGGTGTCTGGGGAGAGGGGAGGGGAAAGGTTGGGGGGTTTGGGTTTTTTTTAATGCTGTTTTGTGTGTATTGTTTTTATTTGTTTTGTAAGCTGCCCTGAGCCATTTGGGAAAGGTGGGCTAAAATTGGACTAAATAAATAAACAAATCATTAACTGCCCCTGTTTTTTTTCCAGCAGTCACTAGATATTCAACTTAAAATTCATTCAGTCCCCTAAAGTTTTAAGTTGAATATCTAGTGACTGCTAGAAAAAATTCTGTGGAACCAACATGTTAACTCAAAGGGAACAGCATGTTGTCTCTGATAATGGTTGTCATATAACTACATGCACTATAGTTTTTATGTCGCTATTCATTGTAATTTCACAGTAGCCGGGTTTACTTTCTACAACACAGAGAAAAATGGACTAGGTAACAAATACAAAAAAGCTTTTGCTAAAGATAAGATCAATGGTGTTTTTTTAAATTTTGCTTTTTTAAAAAGGAAAAAAGTCAGTAATTAAATAGCAAAAATCTCCTGTTAAAATTAATACCACTTTAAAATAGAAACTCTTAATCAAAACCAACCATTATCTGAGACAACACGCTGCTTCCTTTCAGTTAGAATGTTGGCTCCACAGAATAGAAATGTAAGGGGGGGGGAGGGGGAGAGGAGCAGAGGGAGAAATGTAAAATTGATGTCTATATGAAGACAGTTCTTGCTAACAGAAGTCACCCATGAAGCACCAGCTTGTTTTTAAGAGGTTAAGAGCAAGGGAGAAGCAACCCAAACCATATTACTTTGACATCTATACAAGTTGTATTGATTTTTATCTAACAAGATACACTGACATTATGAATTGTTAAAGTTCTTTGGGAATTTTTTTGGTGGGGGTGCAACTTTAACCCTTCTTGCACAAGCTCAATTGAAGTGAATACGGCTTATTCTAGCAATTGAACACTTAAACCAGAACACTTTCCCTCAAACTGCCTATGCCTTCTTCTTAACTGGATCAGTTCCTATCACTGACCTAAACAGTCCACTGGCCAGGCAACCTGTGTGCCTCTCAAATGCGTGCTTGCAGCATCTTCAAGTATCAATCACATCATCAAAATATCACATGCATTTTGATATAGTTACACTTTGTTCTGAAACTAGTTATTAGGTTAAAAAAATGAAGTAATATCAGTTATCTTTTTCAACTAGAACAGTGGCTTTTTTTAACCAGAGGGACTCTTAACAGTTATTTCTCCCACACACCCCACATTACCTTTTTGTAGGAAGAACTTTCTATGTATGAAATAGCAATATTTCTAATGCCATTGATGGAATTATTCAATCAGACTTGTTGAAAGCAATCAAAATATATAAAGGACCAAAAGGTTGACCTACAAATTATTTGGTTCCCATGCTTTTGGAACAAATAAAAAAAGGCAGATTCAAATTAACTAGATATCAAATTACACATAGCGTACAATTAATGATTTTTTCTTATAAGAAGTCCGTATCATCAGAATCTTAGCAATAAAACGGGGACAATTTTCACTTGCCATACTAAACCCCAGTTGCATAAACATTTGTTTGCTGAGAATTTGTTTTCATAAAGCTATTGATTATTTCGGTGGTAGCTGTGATTTCATAGTTCAAACCGAAATGCCCAAATTTAGATGAATGGGGAAGGGATGATGAATTATGTCATCATAGACATGCAGCATAAGACAGACCACCATACTGAAACATTTATTTCTCCGATTCATTTTTTCAGTAGAAACGCATTTCCAAACCATTTAACCTAAAATAATTTCCAAAATTAACCTTTTATTTTTTAATACAAGTGCAAAAGGACCAATTTTCTTTAAGTTGGTAAATGAACATTTTTCATTAATTCATTTTCTTAGTATCTTAAAAAATTAAATTAAATTCTAAGCTTACACAGTATGGGGAACTGTTAGCACAAAAGGAGATTGCTTGGGGGAGAAAGCTACCAGTCAGGAAAACAGGACAATCATTACAGCATAAGAAATGAAGCATTATAGTTTACAGATCAACTTCCTGTTCAAATACGCAAAAGCTTAAGAATCCTTAGCAGTTAATATTACAATACTGTTCTGAAGTTGCTAGGCAATACCAAAAGGGGGGGGGGCATTTTCTGAAATCATACCTTCCTTATTCCCCTCACTCTTACAGCATTTGCTGCATGGCCTCCTGCCATTTGGATAAGTGCAGTTAAATCCAGCTACCGTTCTAGCAGAGCCATCATGTTTTTGGCAAAGGGAAACCAATTCAATTGCTTCATGACTCCAAATATAAAAAAGTTACACATTTCATGACATGGAATCCAAAAGATTTTGCCAAGAAAAATTTTCACTGAATGTAACTGCTCAGTTTATTACTGAAGTCTGAACACAGGTACTGCAGTTTTCCATTGTTACCTCTGCCATAATTTTATTCAGATTCTCCCTTTGGTACTTAAATTACCTGTCTAATATTTAACAAAAGCACATGTCAGTTTTTTCTGCAGTTAGCAATTCTAATTACATCTGAAGTAGTAGTAGAAGAAAATTACATACAAAACTTATTTCCATTGTTTCTGTTCCTCAAGCTCTATCTCCCCACCCTCCCCAATAAAGCCAGAAACTCAAGAGGCTCTCTTGAAGAAAATAGATCTTACACATAAAACAATATTCTAGCGCAAAAGGGGGCGGTGGTGGGGGGGGGGAGGGGGGGGCCTCTGCTTTCCTCTGTCCTAATTTTTGCCTCTGGGTTGGCATGAAATAAAAATCCTTTCCCAAACAAAGGGTAGCATTTGGCCTATTCCACTGTATTGAATTCACTCTCTTATATAGTGAAACATGTAAAAAATACAAACAAAAAAAATAAATAAACCCCAGCAATTCTGTGATGACAAAAACCTCACAGCACTTTACAGTTATCACAATATGCCTGTGAAGCAAAGAAAGCATTGTGCAATTAGGAAACTGAGGCACAAACACTAAGTGGCTTGAGATGTGTGAAGTAGCTCCACACCAATACAAGTCCCTTTCCACCTTGCCCTCTGTTTTCACACAACGAACTACAAGGAGTTCTCCTACTCTGGGGAACATAGTCTCGCGCTCTGGATAGTTACAAGGTTTTCTCTATAGGTGTAAACAGACAGAGCGCAGCTCCATGGGGACAGTGCCAGCCCCCTTCACCCCTGAGCTGGCTGGTCCGTTCAAAGGTGTGGAAGCGGAAGCAGAGTGTCAGCAGCAGAGCAGGCAGGCCAAACCCAGGGCACCAACCCGGGGTGGAGCTTCTTGCTGCACCACTGCAGCGGCAACCCCAGAGTTGCAGGTGCCAGCCTAGGGCGTCAGTGATCCTCCCGCAATTCTATGCTAGAGGGGGATGGGAGGGCATGCCACGCAGGCAGGCCACTTCCAGGGGAACCCACTGGATCCATCTAAAGATGACCCAGGTGGGGCTGGGAGTGGGTGGACGTGGGGGCGCACCCTGGAGCGGCTCCAGGGATGGGCTGCCCGTGTCCATCTAAAAACACGGGTCACAGACTGTAATCGAGGCTACTATACACCAGTGTTGGAGTCTTCAGCAGAGAATGGTATGAGGTTAATTCCGAGAATTTTGAATTGTTCTAAATTAATATATGTAAATGCTATGTTTTGTTTGTGTTATAAATAGCAAGATGACGTTTATGAATTATATAAACATTTTTTATTTGGCTTAGGCCGTTAATAAATAAATAAATTTTAAAAAGGAATGGTACGAGCCCCATCAGTAAAGGGAGGCACCGTCTCCTCAACATGCACCTATTTCCTGTGCCAGCTGGTGGAGCTGAAAAGAGCTCAAAGGCCTTACTGCACTCTGTCCCCCTCCCCTAATACAACTCTCTCCCTCTTCAAACCAGCTTTATTCCTTCCTCTCCCATTCTAGCAACTTCCCTACTTTTTTCCACCCCTTTCCGAATCTTGGCAATCTTCCGAATCTAGCCAAGCAATTGCTGGGAGCCACCACAAGCAGCACCGTCCTATGTCCACTGTTCCAGCCCCAGGACTAATCTTGACCTGTACTACCCACCATCCGCTTTCCTTTGCTCTATGTGCAAGCGTATGTTAGGCAGTAGGGGAGGAGTAATGGGAAAGTGGTATGGAAGTTTCACATTCCCACAAGGGGTCAATATTAAGGTTACACAATCTTGTTTATTAGTGAGGTCTGTGTCTTCTGGTGCAGAAGGGCATATCCCATTACAAGGCTTCCATTGCTTTGGTGGCTTTGCATTCAGTGGCCGCAATCCCAAGCAGGATCTGCGTGGTTTCCGCGCGGCTCGATACAATCCCTATAGAGATGTGTGCGCATGGGATGCGCATGGCACACATGGAGCATGGGATTGGCCCCAGCGTGTTTTACATAGACCAGAATTAACTGATATAGACCATAGCACTTTTTTATATGAATATGGCCTCTTTTGCATGTTACACGGGAGGGGGAGAAACTTCTGAGAGGGCAACTGAGGCTGTATGCTCATGGGAATTAGCCCACGTAGGGATGTGCTATTCCACTTTTATGCTGTGAGAACCCCCATTATTGTAAATGCTACATTGGGGGACCCGGTCATGCGTGAATGTTCTTGCGGCATAAAAACGAAAGAGTGCATTCCTATGTGCGCTAATTCCAGTGAGAATACTGCCGCAATTGCCCATGCGGAAGTGTCTCCCTCCCCCCCGCGTAACATGAGAAAGTGGCCTATGTTTCAGCATGGGCTTCCTTCCCGCTTGAGCCTCTTCATTTCAGTCTCACTCTCCATGCTTTACATTCATTTGCTGTACTACCCTATCCTTGTCTGTATGGTACTGTCCAAACTATATGGCCCAGGAGACAAGGGGTGTTTTATAAATGAGACGATAGCCCCCACTAGGTGGGTGTTCACCTGCCTAATTAGATGTTTGCCAGATGTCAGCCTGCATCCTGCCATGCATACCCAACTCACCCCCCATTCATGGTGTCCTCCAGGGACACCGCGGGCCGGTGCATACTAACGCACGCCCATGTTGCCGTATCTTATTAGGTTCACCCGCAACCTCACCTGCACCCAGCACCATAGAGTCATGCCATGTGCGGCTGCTAGTGATTACGCTCTCTCAGTTGACAGGAGAATATGAGAAGAGAGCTCTGACGGAAAGGGGGGAGGGGTCACAGCCAGAGAAGACTTCTTTTCCAGGCCCCGGCCCCCCTTTCCGTCAGAGGGGGTGCTCGTGTACTGGGCGGCTGCAAGAGGAGGAAGCGTGGGTGTAGGAAGGCCCTTCTCCATAGGATCTGTGCCTGCACTCCCCTCTCTGTTTGGGAAAGGAACCAAGGGAGGGGCAAGGTTCCTCAGGAGAATCCATGGGTCTCCTGTCTTCCCTTTGGTTTCTTTCCCGAACAGAGAGAGGGGTGCGAGTGCAGATACTCTGGCGAAGGTTCTTCCTAAAGACCCGCTCTCTCCTTTTGCAACGGCCTCTCAGCTCGATCACTCTCTCCTTTCGCAGCTACCCAAGCACGGGAGCACTGCTTCTGATGAAAAGAGCGGTCACGGCCAGGGAAGAAGCCTTCTCTTGCTGGGACACCCTGCATCTTTCCATCGGAGCTGGGTTGGGGAGAGGGAAAGCGCTGAGTGGTGCCACTGGCAGCGGCTACCGCCAGTACATGAAATGCGGGCAGGGGCTGCCTGTTTATTAGCTCTACACGCTAAAAAATGTGAGTGGGGGCAGAGTGGGGGCTGCACGGACCAAACACAGACTCCAGCAGGCTACTGTTTCATTTGATTTCACCCAAAGAGACAATCCATTTACATCGCTAGGAGTTCTGAAAACTATAACCTGAAATACAAAGCGCTTCTACTAATTAAACACAAACACCACTATCTTTTGACCTGTGTTTTAATTACACTTCTCCTGTATTACCAGGACCTACCACAGAGAGCTCAGCTTGTGAAGAATGAACAGAATTTTTCCCCCCCCCGGTGCTAAGATGTGTCTACTACTCTGCAATTATGTGCGTCTATTACAGGATGTAGCCACTGTGCATGATAAAACCCCCCACTTTTTTGGGTAACTGCCATTTCTATGGCAACACACAGAGTACAGAATCCTTTGAAAGCAGTTAAAATGTGCTCCTCAGGGGATTTAGTTTTCTCTCTCTTTTAAAGAGAGGTGTTTAACCTTGACATTCTTTTACGATAAGAAAAATGTCAAACCTGAGCAAGAGAGTTCTAAATAGTAGGGACAATACACAGCATGATCAGTGAACTTTGTAGAGACTTTACTTCCTTCCTGTAGTTTGAAAAATCATCATTACCTAACCAGCAACATGACAGTTTTGGATGGAAAAGCAGTAGGAATTTGGGTTCTAGCTGAATTAACCCTGGGCAGGGACTGTCTCTTTGTATAGATCAGGGGTGGCCAAAGTTCCCAGCCTGTAGAGCTGCATAACAAAACCTTGATATGGCTGATAGCCACAAATAGCTAGCTGGTGCTCTGTGGTCTTCACTACTTAAATTCTGAAGAGCAGCCAGTTGCCCAAGTTACTGAAACATGGTGGGGAAACTCCCAGCGGCCAAACTCATGAGTAGCTCTGAATATTATTTATTATTATTTTTTAAAATTTCTTAATTATTTTGCATTTCTTAGCCGCCCCCTCATGCCCATGGCATCCCGGGGCGGCTTACAACAAAAATAAGAACAATTTAAAACAATAATACAAAATTTGAGTCTAAAATCACCTCCCCCCCCAACAAACCTTTATCCCACCCTCCCTTCCCCACCTCCGAAGGCCTGAGAGAACAGCCACGTCTTACGGGCTCGGCGGAAGGCCAATAGACTTGGGGCCAGATGGGCGTCCTCTGGGAGGAAGTTCCACAATCGTGGCCCGACCACCGAGAACACCCTCTCCATTGTGGCCCCCTGCTTTACACGGGGGACCTCCAGGAAGGCGCCCCCGGCGACTGAAGGGGCCGCTCCGGGGCGCGGAAGGTGAGGCGGTCCCTGAGGTATGAAGGGCCGAGACCGTGTAGGGCTTTATAGGCCAAAACCAGCACCTTGAATCTGGCTCGGTATGCTATAGGCAGCCAGTGCAGTGCACGGAGCACGGGCGTGATGTGCTCCCGTCGGCTCGTCCTTGTCAGGACGAGCCAATGGGCACGGGGGTAAAAGTGTCATCAGGCGCATCCCATGGTGATTCTTCTCACGGATCACAGGGCTGGATTTTGCATGAGAGAAATTGCTGTGGGACACACCTAATGACGCAAAATCCTCCATGCCCACATTCAGAGCTACTTGTGAGTTTGGCTGCTGCGAGTCCGCTGAGGGTTTTCCCGCTGTGTCTCAGTAACGTCATCAAATGGCCTAAGACACTCTCAGCCCTGGCAAAGAGCTTCACTTGAATTGCCCAAGAGCCACATGCAACTCCCAAGACAGAGTTTGCCCGCACCTAGTATATATTTATGTGGTCACCTTCCACCATGGTGCTGATCCTGGCTACGGTCTACTGGCTCTACTGTAATACTACTAATAAACGGTTGTAGCACTAAGCGGATATTACAACTTACATACACAGATGTTGAGGTTCCATCAAAGCTGGGCTGAGTATAACACTTCAGGTTATTCGCCTCCTCCTGCACGCATTCCAGGGATTACAGAGTGAAGGAGTGGTCCTGTCCCCTGCCAACAGGCTGATTGGCAGGGGATAGGAGCAAGGTGTCCTGCCTGCACTGCATGCATTTTGCAGCTGCTCCCTGAAGGCCAATCCCCTGTGCAAGGTGTTCACCCTATCCACAGTGCAAGGTTAGCCCTGGGTTTTGACATGCTCTATCACTACAAAGCCCACTCATGAACTAAACTCCGTGAAAGCCACATAGCATGTGAACCAGTGTATGTTGTAGCAATAATCTCATTATTCCTTTAATTTAGAGACTAGTATACTGCTAAGTCAATAGAACTTCTACCAAGTTTTACATTATCCTTTTCAGCCTATAGGTTGCAAATGTTTTACCTCATCAAAAATGTCAACTCTCTCTCTCACTGGTTTTTAATAAAAATGTTTTTGATAAAAAACATTCCACCTTCACCTCCCCCAAACCTCAGCTTCATGAGATACTCCCTTACGTTTTTGTGCACTAAAAACTGGCCAATGGGCTTCATTTGCTAGTTACAGCAGCCAAACTCTCTCTCAGCTTCTGCCTGCATCCGTTGATGATCTCGTACTTACAACAGGCTTACTGTTGTCACTAAATGAAACCAGCCAAGTGGTAAGAGCTTCTGTGAAGAGCCTTAACTGACAGCATGGGGGAATAGAAGGAAAGCTGGAAGTTTTTAAATAAAGTAAAATAAGGTTAGCTCCTTTCTGCTCATAATTGGTACACTCCATTCCCCAAATAAGATTAATCAGGGTCTTTTACAAGTCGATAGCTTTTTCAGCATTTATGACAAATTAGACACATGGAATTTACTGTATGTTGTTTAACATCTTCGGCTCACCATAATCCCTCCTGGCGTTTGTCAGAACTCAGGCAATAAGTTCAGAATTGACTTACTTTATTGTTTTTTCTATAGTATTCATCAGCATAGCAACTGTGAAATTCACATGCTATTGTCACAACACTCATCTGCGGTTGGAAGTACTAACCCAACCATTTTACAGACGGAGAGTGGAAAGAGAAATTAAATGATTTGTCAAAGCCGTATAGAAAGCCTGTGGCAAAACCAGGTCTCTTGTACGCCAGCTCTGGGTGAAACAGATGCAACAGTGGCCCAGGTTAGCCTGGGACTCACCTGCATGTTTGCTCAGTTGCTACCAGGTGTGCGCCCTTGTGTACCCTGGGGCAGGTAGGCAGCTGCTATGGGATGCATCCTCCGGAAAGGTTTGGACACACATCCTGGACCAAGGCACACCCACCCAGACCAACGTGGGCCCACGTCTGTTAGCCCTGCCCAGCTCCGCCACAAGGTGAGGGCCACTAGGCCCACAGAGCCGCGGGGGAAGGGGCCAGAGCAGTCAACAAAGTGGTCGCGTACCAAAGCCCCTCTCCACCAGATGGGCCTGGCACCCTTAAAGGGAACCAGCAACAAAGGCAACACTGTTTGGCATCTCCAGTCTGTAGACAAGATCCTGTCCTGACCATCACCAATCAACGCACAAGAGGGAACATGGAGCACGAAGAGGGACAGGCCAGACTGGTAAGTCAGAGCATCCCGGGGGATGGAGGGGTAGCATGGCAGCCATCCCATGGCACACTTTATATGTGGTGCATCTTTAACACCCTGTGCACAGACATCCACCAGTACCGCTGCCCCAGAGAAAGTCAGAGCATCAGGGGGAGTGCAGAACTCAGCCACACTGGGAGAAGACCCTCCAGAGAAGGGTCCCCTGGAGTGACAAGACAACATGGGTCTTCATTGGCCTTTGGTGGGATGCCCAGGTGCAATATGACCTACACCTAACACACCAATGAATGAGTGGGTATTTCAGCGGCTCGCCGCCTGAATGGCAAAGTTCAGATACCACCAGAATATGAGTCAGTGCCAGCAGTGGGCCAAGAACAACAACTTCAAGACCAAACATGGGTGCCACACCCAGCGCTACAAGGACATCCTTTAATGCTTCCTCTGCATGGACCGATCCATCGTGGCTCCACGTATCACTAGAACTAGCCTCGCTCAAGGCCAATTCTGGGTGGACGTTCCTTCACCAGTGCCAGTCCCTGTAGCACCCACTCATTCCGGAAGTGTTGTTTTCCCACCCCGCCAAGGAGAAGGAGGCTGGCCCCTCAGGGACACAGGCCAACATGTCCAGCCATGTCCCTGGCCGACCTCTGACTCTGAGGAATCTGATACCACCCTTGGGACACTCATCATCGGCCCCCTTGAGCCGGAGAGCCAGAACTTGAGTCCAGAAGAACAGAAGATGGAAGCAGATGGGACAGGGGACCTACAGCCTGAGGGGAGTGCTAAGTGAATGCACCAGAGAGGGTGCGGGGGGAGATAGGGGACCCAGCCATAGGATGGAGTGATCAGGTAAAGTCAGTCACCAGCATGGCTCCCATTCTTCCCTGTGTTAACAGGTGGTTGAGAGGCCGAGGGGGAGCAACTCAAGGCGGCCCAGGATACAGACACACCACCTGGGGAAGGTAGGCATGGAAAATGGGTAGGAAAGCACCACGGCGGACCAGGGTGGCTCACATGCTTTACGGGCAGGTGTGGAAGGTGAGGAACACACTGGGAGCCGAGGCAACAGGCACGAAGGACAGGGGCAAAGCATTGGGCTGGGAAGGCGGGAGTGGGGCAGCCCCAACCATTGGCTCTTTCCATCCTGCCGCAGGTCCACCAGCAGAAGGGCTGCTTGCACCAGCAGGACCACCAGTGGGCACCGACGAGGCCAGGGCCCTGCAGGCACGGACCTGATGGTGCAGGGAGGGTATGACCCAGCAGCTGATGGACGAGACTACGTGCTGGGAGGACAAAATCCAGGACGCCACCATCCACAGGCTAGCGGAAGAGCACGGACGTTCCCTGTGGCAGTCCACCATCCAGCAGAGGGACTTGCTTGCTGAGGGCTGCAGGGAACGCTGGATGGAGAGGCGACAATGGGACTACCACATGTGGCAGATGGAAAACTGGCAGGGGTCCATGGAAAGGGAGGTCTGCCAGCTTAGAAACATCACAGAGCAGTCCCTAGGGATTCAGCGTGCCCTCCTCCACCATGTGTCCACTGCCAGTGCTGCTATCACTGCCGTACTGAGGCAGACCTGTTGCCAACATCCTCCCAGAGGCCCTGCCACTCCCCCTCCCCGATACTAAATGCCCAAGTGGGTCTCGCTGGCTACCAGCCCTGTGGCCATGGGACATGAGGGCCCAACTCCCTGCACCCATCCAGGAACAACCGGACGCGTAGGCCCATCCCAGGACTAACCACTCAAGTTTCCCACCACCTGCTGCAGCAACCCCTCCCGCTACTGTGGAGCCCCAGGGGTAGGAGACGGAGACAACCCCCACCCTCCACAACTAGACCAGTCCCAAAGAGGAGACCGGGAGCTGGGCCCAGGAAGGGGAAGGACAGGGGAAGGGGGGGGGGAGGGGGAGAGAAAAAAACAATATATGTCCATTTCTGTTAAACGTTTTGTAAAGTGAATAGCTTATTTTCCATTATTGCAACCATGGTGTCTGTCCTTATTGCGTGACCGATAGTAGTGGACCCCTTAACCCCAGATCCTGGTAATCAGGCAAAGGGAGCCCCAAGCCATAGGACACCATCATATTAGGAGCACACTGCAGCGCACAATGGGCGGGCAGGCATATATGCACATATATATTCAGGAATTCAGTGACCTACAAGGTGGTGGTGGTGGTGGGTCATCTAGAACTCCAAGCGTGGCCTGTAAAGGCAGACATCCTGACATGACCTGGGCTCCCATATCCATACCATAACCCTGTCTTAGAAGCTGGACATAATGCCCATGCTGTGGAAGGACATGTGGGAATGAAGGATACAGAAGGCCCACAGGCAATAATGCAGGCATCTGCATGTCCACCACCTGGGATTGAGGGTGATCTGTAAATGCCAAGGGCCCTTCCTGGCCACTACAGCAACACAATGGAGCAGCATCACTTAAAAGGATGGAAGAGTGGGACGAGGTGGAACACGTACACGCGCGCGCG